>LPNX011070768.1:0-31926 GCA_001517045.1 Pseudotsuga menziesii | reverse complement strand
AAGCCAAAGAGCTGCCCCTAACTGGTGGCACGATTTTGAGAATCGCACCACCAGTTAGGGGCGTCTCTTTGGCTTCCAAGGGAGCGGAGCTCAGCTCCCTCCCCTCTTCCCTTTTAACTAGTTTTTTCTTGAACAGACAAACGGTGCACAGTCTGTAAAGGCTGTAACGAAAGCATGAGATTTGTATTTTCATTTACGACAAATATAGTTGATGACTCCATGGGATTCGAACCTTCGTATACCAAACTCAAAGGATAGGTTGTTTTTACATTTTTAAAATTCATTTTTCTAAGATAAAACAAGAGTAAGATTCTGTTACCGTAAGTCATCCGGTTTGATAACTGGTTTCCAGTGGGAAGGCAAATAAAAAGAGGCGCTGCTATTGTCCAACTCCTACACCGCAAAACCACAGCAAAACAAGAATACGTAAGTTAAGGCAGAAACCGAAATAANTATAGTTCGGGGCTATTCACATCTTCACAACAAGATTGAGATCATACGTCATCAAAGTTTGCAGGTGAGAATCGAATAACTCTAATGGTGATTCGATACCATTCAGATATTTTGCAGTTAAAACAAAGAACTAAAATTTGATATTGTTGTAAAGAAGTGAAAGATCACTGTCAACTACAGGATCGAAGGAAATTATTCCACCTAACTCAGTTTTCATCGATCGGTTCAACCGACGATCAAAACCACAAAAGGATTACAATGCTTATTTAAGGAGTTTGTTCTTATTTTTAATGAAAAACTGTTATGAGGAATCTGAGGAATGAACTCATCCTGCCTATATAACAATGAAGTCTATGTGTAAACGTAGAGTTTTGATAATAAAAGAAATTTATTGTTTTACTTGAGTTTTATCATTATACATATATCGATTTTCATATGTATAATGAGGAAGGGAAGAGGGGAGGGAGCTGAGNCAGCAAAACAAGAATACGTAAGTTAAGGCAGAAACCGAAATAATAATAATAATAATAATACAACATATATATATATATATATATATATATATAGAGAGAGAGAGAGAGAGAGAGAGAGAGAGATACAGAGAAAAGGGGGAGGCATTCTTGAGATCTATATCTCCAGCACTGCACATGGCAAGGAAGTAAGATGAGGTTGTTGTACATTAATGAACATGAACAGTGCCAGCCACAGGTGTAAGTAAGCAAGTCTGGACACAGCTCTCTCTGTGGGGTATATGAGGAAGGGAAGAGGGGAGGGAGCTGAGTTCTGCTCCCTTGGAAGCCAAAGAGCCGCCCCTAATTGGTGGCATGATTCTAATAATTGCACCACCAGTTAGAGGTAGCTCTTTGGCTTCCAAGGGAGCGGAGCTCAGCTCCCTCCCCTCTTCCCTTTTAAGGAGTTTTTTCTTGAACGGACAAACGGTGCACAGTCTATAAAGGATGTAACGAAAGCACGAGATTTTCATTTTCATTTACGACAAATACAGTTGATGACTCCATGGGATTCGAACCTTCGTATACCGAACTCAAAGGATCGGCTATTTTTACATTTTTAAACTTCATTTTTCTAAGATAAAACAAGAGTAAGATTCTGTTACCGTAAGCCATTCGGCTTGATAACTGGTTTCCAGTGGGAAGGAAAATAAAAAGAAGCACTGCTGTTTGAATATTTCTCTTGTAATCTTTTTAAAATTACTTTTAGGTCATCGTGCATTTTCTATACTGAAAATTTGAATCTAACATGAGTTGAACTTCTCTCACAACAAGATTCCCGAATCGATATTTATTTGCAGTGTCTTAAAAACTTATAAAAATACTAAACTTTGGTTGGACTCTAAATTACCACTCCACAAAAATCAATTAAAATGTAAGAAAAAATATGTTATTACATAACATAAATGTTATGTTACACATCAATAAGAATAGTGAAAAAAGTAGGCTTACGTTCACTCTTTCACCTCTACTTTGAGCAACTTACATAAGAGAACCCCGGAAACCATTATACATCACGATGAAGAGAATGTATATGCAACCACCTTTCAAAATATCATAAATAATTACAATTGAAAGGAAAACTAAACCTTTCCAATAATATCTCTTTATTTTCTTTGAGTGACAACTCTCATATGTTGTTACATCATTCTTCTCTTATTTTGGGTAAGGGAGATGTATAAATGAACATAGCAACACCATGATTTTGGATTCATTATTCTCTTATTTTGGGAAATGGATATGGATAAATGAACATAACAACAACATGAATTTTACTTGTCCATTTAGGGATCAAGATGTTCTTGATCCTCCAAAGAAATCATTTCATCATAGGATGCAAATGATGCATCTCAGTAAGCATCACCTTCCACTTTGAGGAGATGATATATGTATTCCCAAGGGAAAAAAAATCACTCATTCCTTTATCTTATTCTTCATCTTAAGCATGTGAAAGGTCTGGCTAATCTTCCTCAAAAAGCTAGGAGGACTTCACATGCTATGATAAATGGTCACAATCAATGTGGTGAGGAATGTCTTCATCCAAGATCCCACTACTATCTATTCTAAACTTAAATTATATTCATGTTTTCAACTTGGTGGTGGATCCTTGATAGATTTACCTCTTTCATACTTCCATACACACTCAGAGTGGAAGGAAGGATGTAGAAATAATTTCTTATCAATAGACCCTGGAATCCATTTTCTAGGCTTTATGCTCATAGTTTTTAAAGTGTAGCTTTCCTATGAGGAAGGTAACCTGATATGGAAGAACCAACCCATAAGCTACCTTGAAATAATGGGCCATAATATCATAGCCAATAACAAGCTATCTAGATCTTGTGTTCCAAAAAATAGATAAACAAGAGAGTAATTTAGAAGATTTCAAAGTATGCAATGATCTGCAATGTTCCTCTTGTTAATCACTTAGTTTAAGAGATTTCAAAGTACGTAATGATCTGCATATGTCATATTTTTATGTATGTAGTACAACTCTATCAAATATTTTCAAAAGTGCATAATAAACATGGTCAAAGAAAAGATTGTGATAACCTAAACATTTGACTAAATTTGTTAAAATTGTCATGCATATGTAGGAAAGTTCACTAAAGACTCCTACTTTAAAACCTAATGAAAGCACATCACACATCAATGTTTAATTTATCTTTTTCTTCGAGAAGGGTACCATAATCAACTCTCAAATTCTTATAGCATGATTTAAGAATACCATAATCTCTCTCCAACTTCAACTACTTAGTTTGCACCTTGCCCTCTTCCCTTCCTCATTATATATATGTTATAATTATTTAATTGAAATTATAGTGAAATGATGATGGGATTGAAAAGTAGATCTATCTACACTTCAAAGAAATTGTTCTTCCATAAAAATGAACCTGCATTATTAACTGAGCAATTCAATATTGAATAAAATGATAAATTTTTAATTAGATTTATGAGTTATTGTCCAAAGCAATTTGAATTGTAGATAATAAATATGAATTGGAACGGAGCTGTCATAATTCAAAACGACTATTTCAAGAAGATAACATTTTCATTATTAAGCTTGATCTTTACATGAAGGAAGGATACATATTCTGAATATGTTAAGTTTAGTTTTTAACCCAAGAATTTAACATAAAAATATTCGTTCTAAGGTCTCGGTATAGAAATGTTGGAAATACTCAAAACAAATGCATATCTAAATTCTATTCAAGAGTGCAGGTATAACGCCTATGCAGTAAGCGCAACAAAATACTCAGACAACTATCTAGAACTATGAATAAAAATAAGTGATATAAATAAATCTACAAGAAACTAGTGTATATCTTGATCGATTATTCCCACAAAACCTTAGTTAAGTTGTGCATTTAGCATTTAGAGGAGGGACGAGGTGATGTTTTAAATTTTGTAAATGTAATGTTGATGGGGGGTTTAGGGGGTTAGTGGGGGTGTTTAATTTTTTTTTTAATGTAATGTAATGGGGGTTCATGGGGATGGGGGTTTAAGTTTTTTTATATTCGATCCAGTCGTTCAACTATAGAAAATATAGATTCTCATGGGTTGTCAGAATCCATGGATGAGTTTGAATAATTTCACATGAAACATTTTAGATGTTTTTAATTAGTATGATGTTTGTAATTGAAACTCTAAAGGATTTTTTGATCATTTATATGAATAATTTGTTCTTGTAGGGTTTAATATATGATTCCATTATGGATCGCATCATAATTTGTTTGATTTTAAATGGTTAGAGTGGTGAAATTATTTATGAAATATTTTTTTTTGTTTAATATACAAGTTTCAAAAAAGTTGTAATTTATCTCTTCAAGCAAAAAAAAAAATTTCCAATTTAGGGGCTGATTTCAAAGTTTGTGTAAACAATAGTATGCCATGTTTAGGCCATGGCACTATTTTTTACCAAAAAAAAAAAAACGTGTATACTGGTATCAACACTTTTATATTTGGGGGGTGCTTTGGTGTTTTTATGAAAAAATCATCGTTTTTATGGCTAGAGTTCTCCTTCTTAGTATAAATTTCTCATTTCATAGTATAAGTGGTTCTATCAATCCAACATTCTACTCGTAACTAAGATGTTGCAATTCATGCAACTACAAGGCATATGTTTGTGAGGAACTAACAATAGAATCCCCAAGATTCTGTGATGCATGAGTCTCTTGAAGAACCTATTCAACCATAGGCCGCAAATGCATTAGAATTTAAAAAACATAACACTCATATGTACATAGATATTTGATAATTAAATTCATGTAACTACGATAACCTATTGTTTGAGAGTGACATAAACATTTACCTAATGCATGGATGTGGATGGATGAATTCCTTTGTAGTCATAAGCTACTCTTATGCCACATTTTCATATTCCTAAGTAATTCAATATGACTCTATGCATGTAATATTAGATTTCCCATAATGTATCAGAAACACATTCCAACAAACAAAAGTGAATCAAAAAAATTAGATACCGAGTAATGAAAAATAAATAAAGACGCACTTAAAATTTGCCTGCTCATCCTATTGAGGTTATGTATCAATGATGGGTGTGGATTGCACAACCTGGTCTCTAGCACCCTGAATAATAATACAATACATCGACAATTAAATCATTTTTCCTTCCATTAATATAAATGTGGTAAATAATGCCAATTTAAAATAATCGCATTACCTACAATGGTGATATACCAAAATCGTATGTATCCTAGACTTTTGCATTTACTTCAATATGTTGGTCAATACCTAGATGTAGTGGAATCCCCTATGATACCAGCTAAACATGTGAATACAATATGTCAACAAATTAATAAAATAATATTTTTTAAGCAAATAAATTTGGTAATTTAAAATATAATAAGTAGATACATTTATGTGATGTATGGATGTGGATGTCATGCCTACCTCTACAGTGATAGGATGCTCTGAGGCTCGGGAGATTCAATGATGTAAAGAAGTCATGTAAAGTCATTGAGGTTAACCCTCCATTGTAAGTCAGGTAAATAGTCCCCACAATTGCGTCAAGGTTAACCCTCCTTGTTCATCGAAGGGAAAAGTCCCCATAGTTGTGGGGCACTAGGGTTATTAGACTCTCCTAGAGATTTTGGCCCTAGTAAGTAATTGTTAAGTGGGGCCAACATGTTGAAGTGGACATCAATTAAACAAAAGAATATAAATAGAGAGTGAGCCTCTCTATTTAACACACACACACTCACTCATTGGGGTACATTCGCTATATCTTGGGATTGGAGAAGGACCAAGAGCAAAAAATTTCACAGGAAAAATATAAAATCTTTATGTACACTATGTCCAATTTTCAGCCTCGGATTCTCTATATTCTAGGAGATATGATTCCTCCAAGTTAGGGTTCCAGCGTCTTCTAGGAATCATCCCTAAACAGGACACCTGGGGAAAATTGTTATATCTCCAACTACCAAAGTCCAAATGAAATTTATCAAGATGTTCCAAAAATGGAACGGAATTTAATTTCTATGGTAGAAGTTTCAAAACCAGAAGATGAAAAAGTGACATGTGGCAGTACGTACAATGTCTCTATGATGAACAGTCCTGAAACAGGTCACCTTTGGAAAACTATCATACGTCCCAATAGGTGAAACCAATTCTGATGAAAACTATGGTGTTGAAATAGGTACAGGTGAGGCTAATTCCATGAAAATTTTTAGACAAAGAAGAGCTTTAATTTCATAGATACCATAGAAACAGTATCAGGCATTTCTGCAGAAGAAATTGGAAAACTAGGGCTTCCTGTTTCAGGAGCTTCTCTCCATTGTTTTCAAAAAATGAGTATGTTATAGCTAATTTTACCACTCTAGGTGATTCACACTTGTATGGCCTTCCCCTGTCCCTCTACAGAATCCTTAGACCCCTTGGACCATTTTTTGTCCTCTGATGTTTCCTTGACCATCCCTAAAAACATGTGAAAAATGATACACACGACTTTTAAACCATTAATTGCGTATATACGTGGGTTTA
Source organism: Pseudotsuga menziesii (assembly GCA_001517045.1). NCBI lineage: Eukaryota > Viridiplantae > Streptophyta > Pinopsida > Pinales > Pinaceae > Pseudotsuga > Pseudotsuga menziesii. The sequence continues at coordinate 25,465 of LPNX011070768.1, read as the reverse complement.
ACCCCTAAAACCACATACATCGAGATGTGTGCATAATCAAAATCCTTTTGGATTTTTCCTTGACATGGATCTGACTCACTTGACTCTTGGCCTTCCCTATTCCTTGAGATCACTCAGATTCGACCTTTCATTACCCCTTTGAAAAAATATATAAGAAACTCTATGGTACATTGAAGGCATATGAGAGAATTGAGAGCAAAGAAACTATAGTCCATTGTTGCTAGAACTTGTGCTTGAGTCTGCATCCTTTTGTCCCTTGGAGCACTTTTGTGTTCTTCCCAAGCTTGCCTTTTGCTTGTGAGCTTGCTATCGAGAGATGGAGGATTGAGGTGGTGGACACCCAAGTGGGGGATTCAGTTTCTTCGATTCGCAGATGTGCCGACAAAGGTTGTATCCATTGTAATATCATTTTTATTAATAGAAATATCTTTTCCTGTCCAATAATGTATGTTTGAATAAATATTTTATCCATGGATGTTTTCAGATGCTTATACATTGTTGATTATATATTCTAGAATAGATCTAACACCAATATATATGGTATGCTTATATTGTTTAATTATTGTTGAGGGAGTAATCTATCAATTCAAGCTAAAGTTGGAAATCCCAACGGGGATCTACTTCAACCGTCCAGAATAAGGTACGAGGTCTGATCCTTTAGTGTTAGATATTTAATTTCTATTACATATTGGAAAGGATTGATTTCTAGAGTCAAGCTATCTGTTGTGGTACCCCAAGCCATAGGAATTTCTCTCCATAAAAGAATTGGCCACTCCACTGGGGAGTTCCTAGTAGTTTTCCTTTGGGGGTTTTTTATGAGCATTCAATGACTTTGAATTGCTCTTTCTCTCTTGTTTCTATGTTGGGTCTGGGGGCATGTTTTCCTAGTAGTGTCTGATTGGTGTGAAGTTTGTCTCAGCTTGTCTATTTTCATTGATTTTTATGCACCTTTCTTCCTGTACACGAGTTTTGAACTCACAGTCGCGTATACACCTGGGTTTCTCTGCCATTTCCACGTATACACGTGGGTTTACTACGAACAGTCGTGTATGCCCTTAGTTTTTCCTTTTAGAGGAAGTTGAATGGTTGCTAGGTGAGTTGTGATTATTGTTGAGTCTCCTTTGATACTCCTAGAGTCTGTATACACCTCTATTTCTGACCAAAGGCGGTTTTTTAGGGTAAATTTCTTTTTTTTAAGATGGTTCTTGTTATTGCATTTTCGATTTTTTGTTTTGGGATTAGTGCATTAGATTGCTTTTACTTTAGTGCTTTGCTTGAGTGTGATTGCAAATTCTGGGGGTTGTAGAATCATTCTTTTGCTTTTTTACATCTCATTTTATTTCAAAAAATCCAAAAATATTTGCTTATCATCATGCATTGCATTTTGCATTTTGCATAGTACTTGCACTAGATTTGCTTTGGAGTATTAGTCAAGATTTCATATAGGAAAGCTTGCATTTATCATTTGAAGAAAATTGTGCATTTCACGTAGTAGCATACCCTGTTTTCATGGACACAATGCATTTGCATTGATTGTTAGGTGTGCATTTTACTTCATGTTGTGTCATAACACCATTAGTTGCACGACCATATCCCTCTTTTGAGTAATAAAACCAATTAAAATCAATGCTTAATTAAAATTAACTACACTATTTTATTTGATAGGGTTCACCAACAAGATTAGGTTTTAGGGTCTTGGAATAGTTCATTGTGAGTAAATTCTCCAAGACCACTAAACAAAAACATGTATGTGTCTGTCCAGGTGAGTGTCTAAAATCCTTGGTATAACCAGTGTTTCTCAGGATCCTCCTCTCAAAAGGGAGTTAAGCACAAGGCAGTGTGAGCGGTTATTGATTGGGATGACCCCTAGTCATAACTGAGTAGCACCGGAGATATTTCCAAGATTGTATTCGTATCTAGGGGCTCTTTCGAGAGTTTTGTCCTTTGCTACCCTGCCCATACAGTCAATCCCACTTGCGACTGTCCGCCTGAGCAATGATTATATTGAGGTGACCTTAGTGGCCTTACCTAGGATATCAAGGGGGTACTTTGTAGGGGTTATTCTATAGGTGTCCCGAACAGGTTGGGCTCAGACAGCATAGTCGCTTTACGCATTGAAGCTAAGGGCCACAATAATTGGTTATGTACCTCCGCTTGTTGTGTATGGGAGTCTCAAGCCTCTCCTAGGTGAGACATACCTGCTTCATTCGGGAGCTCACTTATCCTAACCTTAATTGCTTGTATTTGGCTTTAGATTTTATTGGTGATTGTTCTGTGCATGTTAGCTTGACCAGGGTTTGCATAGATAGAGAGTCTTTTATATTTTTTGAGTCATTGTGAATTCAGGTGCGGCTCCTCGCCGTTCTTGTTATTTAACAGGACTTCCGTATTCGACGTCTCCTCCTCCTTTGGGAGAGAGAAATAGATAATCCAGGAAGACTACTTTGCACATTGATTCACACACCATGGGAGACCATATAGAAGGTATTCCTGAACCACCTTCTCCCATTCATGTGGAAGATGGGGAGTTTACTCCTAACTATGATCCTTCACCCGACTTGACTGAGTTAGGTCTTGTGATTTCTAAGATAGGAACCTTTCATGATAGACCTACTTGATCTAGGGTTGATTCCCCATTGACGCATCGCCGGTATGGAATGCCAGAGGATGATGAGACTCATTTTGAACCCACGAGCACTAGTTATGGTAGTTATGGTATGTCTAGTTTTCCCACACATGATTTGGCATTTCATGTCGAATATGAGTTTGAGCCTAACACTATGCCTGGGGGAACGCTCATTCCTTACCATGCGGAGAGGTTTGGGAGTACTAGTCACATTGCACCTTCCATCCCGATGGTGGAAGCTACATCACATATTCCTCCTAGGTCTAGGGTTAGTGATCCTATTAGGATACCAGATTCGAGACAAGTGACTATAGGGAATAGTACGTATATAATTACACAGATCCCTTCATCCTCTGTCCCTAGTTCTTCAAATGTTCACCCTCCACCTCATTCACGTGGTCCTTCGGGCCGGAACGTTGCTACGAGTTATGTCTATACTGCGGTTACTAGACCGGTAGTGTCTCAGCTTCATGCACCAACCGTTGTTTTGGGAGGTCATGTTCATATTTCTAGAGGTCACATTCCTACTTCCGGAATGTATATTCCTACTTTTGGAATGTATGTTCCTACTTACGGAGTGTCGCATGGGACATCTCATGTGATGACTTATGGACTCTATTATGGGATGTAGTATGGATAGGGTTCTTCACCTTATGGGGGCGGGTATCAACAACCTGCTTACTCTCCAAATTATGGCTTTGTAGCTCTGAATAGTCAAGGTCCACCACACTATGGTGCTTCCATGCCACCCTATACGGTTCAAACGAGAGGAGGGCACTATGGCCAAGGCCATGGTGTTAATCAGACCTATGTGAATTAGAACTATCAGGGAGCGATCCATCGACCTCATCATCGTAGGCTCCCTTTCCTCGCAATGCTAAATCTTCCTGACTTGTCGAGATTGACAAACTATCCTGTAGCTCATGACCCGGCTTGGCCAGTTGTCCCTACTAAGCTTCCCTTGGACATACCAAAATTCGAGGGAAAATCGGGAGAGGATCCAAGCAAACATGTTACTACCTTTCACCTATGGTGCTCTTCGAATTCCTTACACTAGGACTCCATCCGTTTAAGGCTATTTCAACGCACCCTTACTGGGCCTATCGTGAAATGGTATATAGAGCTACCTAGGGGAGCATTCGCTTTGTTATATGACCTATCGATGACTTTTCTTAACCACTTCCAGCTACTAGTGCATTATGATGTTGGTACTGAACTCTTGTCAACATTTCAGCAAGATAAAGCCACACAGATCTCGGATCATATCCAAGAGTGGCATAGATGAAAGAGGTTAATTAAAGCCTTTATACCACCGAAATTCCTCCTTGAATGGTTCCTTAAGTCGTTATTTCCATATATAGTGAAGGATGTTTCTACATCCGAAGTGCAAAATGAGGAACAAGCAATTTTTAGGGTGCAGGAACTAGAATTGATTTATGATCAGTATGGTTTGTTATATGAGATCATTCCCAATTCTCTGCGTTCTAGTTTCGACCCCAAAGTTAAACCTGGACCACATGCCGATGGCATTGTTGGTTGTGCAAGTGCTAAACCTGTGGATTCAGTTGCAAAACAAGTTAGTCAATTGTCAATCAACCAATCTACTTCGGGACAAGCCACGGCTTCATCTCAACCCTCCCAAACGGCGAGTGTGATTTCAGTACAATCGTCAAACCAGAAGGGTAACCAGCAGCCCAGATGAAATAAAAATAAGGGTAAGAATAATCGTAAGGGTGGGAATAGGAATGAAAATTATAATAATAATGAAAAGAACGCCCGTAATGCTGGGGGGGATAAGCAAGCTAAACGTAAGGTTAAATTCCCTTACAAGTTGTGTAAGGACGATCACCTCACTTACTTGTGCCCTCGTATCGATGAAGCCTCGATATTCTTGGCATAGGGCGCCGCTATGCTAACTAACCCTTTACCTCACAATCAAAATATGAACTCGAGGACCCATGATCAGTCTGGTGGTGATCAAGATCCATTGGAGGGTAGTGGCCATGGTTGCATTAACATTGTACATGCTACGAAAGTTGTGACCCATGTGAAGGACTATGGTTCGTCACAACCCATCCCAGGAAAGGAACCTGATCCACCAGGGCCTCCTTTGCGTATTAAGAAACCTGTGGATAAACTTGAAGCTGCACCTCGCATTCCTAAGGGATTCCTTAAGAATTCAGGGCACAATCCTAATGCCTAAGCTGCCCAAAACTATTCAGTTGTCGAGGATTTGGGCCATACTCCTTATGCGATGTCTGCATTGGAAGTGCTTCAGAGCTGTCCTTTGCAAAGGAAGGCTTTGCTTTCTGCCCTTGGTGTGAATGATGATGATTCTTCCTCCATGATTAAATTTGAAACTATAGGACTCCAGCCTCGCTTGCCTTACTATGTGTCTCTGTTGATTCACGTAGAATGTCTTAACATGACCATCAAGTGCACTGTGATTGACAAAGGTGTTGCCGCTTATGTGATGTCTTTATAATATTGGAAGGGTTTAGGTTCCCCTGATTTGTCTAAATCAATGACCATGTTAACTGTGTTCGATGGGAGATCGTTTAGGCCGCATGGGATCCTTCCTTCCCTTAAGGTCCATTTAGGAGGGAAGACTGTTGTGATAGAGGTCAAGGTGGTTGATGTGCCCCTTGACTATAATCTCTTGCTGGATAGGAATTGGATGTATAGTATGCAAGCCATTGCTTCTTCCCTATTTCACGTTGTATGCTTTCCATTTAATGGGAAGATAGTCATGATTGATCAAACGACATTCAAGAATCCATCTGTTACCGTATCTTCGGGAGCTTTGATCCCGATCGTTGAACACTCTCAGCCGACAACCGGGAGTGTGGGTGTAGGCATGTTTCCATCCCTCATGGGAAGCTTTAGTTGTCCTGCACCGATCCTTATGATAGGGTCTAGTTCTGGTGAGGCTTCAACATCTATGAGATCAATGTATTTTTGCACGAGTCTTATGGAAGATCCTTGGATTCTTCCTACACTGATTACTCCAAGTGATCCCATCGTGATGGATGTGTCATTGCCTGCAACTATGGCAGCTTATCAAGATAATCTTGAGTGTGTTGCAGAGCCCAATCCTTCCTCTTCGCAGACAGAGAAGGAGGACCCTTATGTGATGCCAGCATGGGCAGTGCAGTATTCTCACATGCATGACTGCCTTGATAGTTTTTTCCCTTCAGATGAAGTGATCATTGAGGCCATGTCAGGAGTTGAGACACCATGGGAGGAACTCCATCATAGATCTTACTTTCTTCCCAAGCTTGACCACTTGGAGCGTGAGGACTTTAGGGCGGTTCTTAGTGAGAGAGTTAGTAGTCCTATGGTTCCATTAAGCTCTCCTGGTCTGATGGATGATGGAAACATGGCAAACATATCTTCCATGATTCTTATCAATATCTCTCACAATCCTGGCAGGATAGAGAATGTCTATATTGGGGCAGAATGTTCCCATGCTAAGATTCAAGAATACACCGAGCTGTTTAAAGAATTCCATGATATATTTGCTTGGTCTTACGATGAAATGTCGGGTATCGACCCTCTTATTGTCGAATAGGAGATTAAGACTTATCCCAATGCTAAGCCTGTTCGACAACGCTTACATGTGGTGAATCCTAGGAAAGCACCCGCAATTAAGGCAGAGATAGAGAAACTGTTGAAGGCCAGTTTTATCTATCCTATTCCCTTGATAGAGTGGGTTTCAAACCCCGTTCTAGTGGATAAGAAATAGAGAATGATCCACATATGTACTGATTTCCATGATTTGAATTGGGCCTATTCTAAGGACAATTTCCCTACACCATTTATTGATCATATTTTGGATGAGTGTGCATGTAGCGAGGTTTTTTCCTTTATGGACAGCTTTTTCAGATATAATCAGATACAAATTAAACCCGAGGACCAACATAAGACTGCATTTATTTGTCCTTGGGGAACGTTTGCATATCAGAAAATGCCTTTTGGCCTTAAGAACGCCGAAGCTACTTTTCAGCGGGCAATGACCTTGATCTTCCACGATCTCAAGTCAATTATCAAAGTATTTTTGGATGACCTTGCTACTCATTCTTGTATGAGAATGCGTCATTCCTATCACTTGAGATTGGTATTCGAAAGATGCTGCCATTATTTGGTTAGGTTAAATCCTCATAAGTGCATCTTCTGTGTGAAATCAGGTCACTTGTTAGGATTCATCGTTTCTAAAGAGGGTATAAGAGTCGACCCTTTCAAGGTTGAGGCAATACTTCAGTTGTCTCCCCTGAAAAATATTCTTCATCTTCAATGTTTGCAAGACATGGAAAACTTCTTACGGATATTTGTTGTCAATTTTTCCAATTTGACTAGAGGCTTCATGCATCTTTTGAAGAAGGACACCACCTTTTGTTGGGATGAGCGAGCCCAGGAGTCCTTTGATGCACTCAAGCGAGCCCTAGCATGGCCCTGGTGATTAGTCCCCCAGACTATAGCCATCATTTTCTACTTTATGTGGCCGCGTCCATGGAGACGATTGGTATGGTTTTGGTTCAAGAGGATGAGGAGCTTCAAGAGCATCTCATATACTATCTGAGTTGGAACCCTATTGACGCAAATATTCGTTATTCTCATGTTGAGAAGCTTGCTTTAGCTACTGTACATGTGGTTCAATGGTTGAGACATTATATTCTCCTTTTCCAGACCTTGGTTGTAGCCCATATCAATCCATTTCAATTTGTCCTCACTCGAAGGATGATTGGGGGAAAATATAATAAATGGATTTTCATCCTGCAACAATTCGATCTCGAATTTGTTTCGGCAAAATCGAAGAAATCGTTAGATTTTGCAGAGCTTATATCGGATTTCCCAAGCGAGGCCGAGGATTTGGTTTGTGAAGATACGTTTGTCGATGAACACATCTTCTTAATCTCAACTTTAGACCCATGGTATGGGGATATCATTATATATTTACAAACATTGAAGGTCCCTACTCATCTCTCACAAGAACGACGACGATTACGTCACGTGTCTAAGAATTACCTCATAGTGGATAACACTTTGTACCGCCGTGGGGTAGATTCCATCTTATGATGTTGTTTAACTCATGAAGAGGCTGAGGTAGTGTTGAATGATTTCCATGGAGGGGCGTGTCGTGGTCATTTATCTGGGCTTTCTACAGCCCAAAAGATCTTAAGAGCAGGTTATTTCTAGTCATCGATCTTTAAGGATTGTGTAGATGCGGTCAAGAGGTGCCACCCTTTCCAGGTGTTTGCACATAATATGCACTCAAAACCTGCACCGTTACATCCCATCATCACCGCCCATCCCTTCACTAAGTGGGGGATTTATTTTATGGATTGCAACCCAGCTTCAACTAAGGGGCATCATCACATCATAGTGGCTATTGATTACTTCATGAAATGGGCTGAGGCTATGTCTACAGTTAAATCTGATGGTGAGACAGCTGCGCACTTCGTATTCAACCAGATTATTACTTAGTTCAAAATTTCGAAAGAACTTGTCACTGACCATGGCTCGCACTTTTAGAATCGTATGATGGAAGAGTTGGCATCAAAGTTAGGGTACAAGCAAGATAAATCCTCCTCTTACTACCCTCAAGCGAATGGATAGGTAGAAGTAGTGAATAAATCACTCAAATCCATTCTCCAATGAACCATCGCACAGAGAAAGAATGATTGGCACATCATGTTATATCCTGCTTTGTGGGTGTATAGAACCGCTATTAACACTGCCACAGGTTTTTCTCCATATCAACTTGTACATGGAGTGGAGTCGATATTTCCGATTGAATGTGAGATTCCTTCTTTGAAGCTAGCCGTAGAACTCTTACCAGACACTTCACAATTGGAGGAGCGTTTGGTCCACCTTGAGCAACTTGATGAGCAGCGTTGAGATGCCTTGGTGGCTCTAGAAGTAAATAAACATCGTGTAAAGGTCCAGTACAATAAGTTCGTTCATCCAAGGAGGTTTAGTGAGGGATACTTGGTCCTTTTGTGGGATCAACCGAAAGAACCCTTGGGGGCAGGAAATTTTAACCCCATGTGGCATGGTCCTTACGTCGTTAAATGTGTGTTAGAGATGGGAGCTTATGAGTTAGTGGATTATGAGGGAATAGCCTTGGCAGAGCCTAGAAATGGGCTCTATCTCAAGAAGTACTATGCATGATTTTCAGTCAAGGATGGTTATTGTATATTATTCTACAGTTTTGCATAGTTAGGTCTTTTTCTTATCATGATCAGTTTTGTGATTAGTTTCCATTTCTTTTGGCAGATGTCAATGGAATCTTCCACCTACACAGGATTCACGGATGGTGCAAGCCGTCACACTCAACACTCAGCCAGTGCTGCTTGGGTGATTTATACTCCTATGGGTCAGGTACTGTCTTCAAGAGGTGTATGTTTGCGGCCATCTTCATGGCAATGTGGCTGAATATAGTGTCGTTATTGAGCTTCTACGGGATTCCATTTCACATGTCGTTCTCTCTCTTGAGGTAATTCTTGATTCGGAGTTAGTAGTGTCACAGCTTAATGGTTTGTACCATGTTAGAGATCCAATGTTATTAAGAAGATTCTTACGTGTGAGATTATTAGAACGGCAATTTGACAAGATAACATACATACATATTCCAAGAATTAATAATCAAGTTGCTGACTCATATGCTAACTACATGTTAGATTGGCATTTGTTTCATACACAATAAATTCATCACAAACACAAATTTTTACACATGTAAATAAATAAACCGATCACCATAAAAAAAAATTATATATAACATCCAAAATATGGTAATACATAGTGTCATGATACAAAAATGGGGCTCTCGAGCCACCAAAATATAATAAATGGTAATACAAAATGTGTCACTCCCAGGTCTCTAAGCCTGTGGAGGAGGAGGGTGGTTTTGATCATGGAAGGTCACTGAGGCTCTAGCTAGCCATCGGAATAATCGCACCCATGCTCGTGGTACACCCACCACCTGGCACTGCATAGCCTCAAGCAAGTCCTTGACTTGCGCCATGGGAAATCTGTGTGTCAGCCTAACAAAATTGGTATGAATGCTCTGGAGCGTCTGCTCCGCATCCACACCCATGATATCATCTCCTCTTCCCCTCCGTCTGTGACGAGGGAAGCCTTTAGGCCGTCATGGTCCCACATCTGGATGTAAATGGTAGATGTCACTATGTACTGTCACCCAAAAATATATGTCTTTTGATTCCATATAATCAGAAAACACAAAAAAATTAAATAACTCAAAAATTTAAAGAGAGGGTTGAGATTCGTTACCTATGTCACCATATGCCGATCCTGGTGGTAGCGGCATGTTTGGGTCCCCCAAAAAATATATCCCCGCATGAGGTAGTCATCAATGGTAACTATCTGTCATCACCACCATGGAAAGAACTCCGCTGGATAGGGGTTGGACACCCTACCTCCCCCCAGTCTGCACATCGCATCTGCCCAATGCCATTGGGCCGGATCTCAAACCCTGTGAAGAGGAACGTCAACTCTGGGGCTCAATCCTGGAACACGCTCAAAGAAAAACATGCTCAATATGCTACTGAACCCGAAGTTCTGCACTCTACCCATATTACACTCACTAAGCTAATATTTCATGTTGCTCAGTAGCATAGTGCTCTAGTCATATACCATGGGTCTCATGCACTCCACTGCATAGAACATCAGAGGCCATGAGGCCTGGTGGAGTGAATCCAAGCCTTCTATCCTGCCCAATTTCAGTAAGATGGCATTTAATCCCAGCACATGTATAGAGTTTGTTAGGATCTCACTCCCCACCTTCTATGTGTCTGGATAGTAGTACACCACAATGTACTCATCGATAGTTAGGCCACCTCTAGGCCCACCGTGAGAATGAAGGTTCACTACTTCCCCCCATCAGGAAAGTCCAGTAATAAAGTATATGTCCTCCACCTCTATGGTGAGGGACATCCCATCTATCTGGAAGGACTCAGAGTCTGGATCCCAGTAATCCACCAGCATCTGCAATAAGCTTGGTTTGGCCCTCAAGCCACCAAGACACCAAAAATTTTAGAGTCCACATGCATGTAGCACTTGTTGAGCCATTAGATCGGCCCTTACTGCCTCCTCTACATCACCATGTTCACTCTCTCTCCATTCTAGGACCATCCTACAGAAAAATTGCAAGTTTTCCCATTAAATGACTTAAAAAACCTCATGCACAGCTGCATACGCGACTGTTTTCCAAACAACCATGTATGTACGCGACTGTGAGGGCATTTTCCACATATATCCAGCCCTATATGCAGAAAAACCCTTGATTTTCACGTGGGATATAGCGCCTTTTTTAGAATGGCCTAGAAACCTCAAATGACCATGGAATTTGATAAAAATTACATCAAAATGGAAGAGAAGAGCATGGGTAAGTACCTGGAAGAAACGGTAGTGGATTCCGGCAATTGGATCTCCTGGAATTTGCTGTTGAAAATCTGAGCTCAATTGGGAGACCTTTTTGAGTGTCGTTTCAATCATTGGATTGACCCATTCATGCTGATCTCAGGTATCATGTCTAAACTAGCATATAGGCTAGGTTTCATCACCGCTTGCATTTTACATGACCTTATGACCGTTTCATCATAACCTTAGGTATGAACCCACTCTATTATGTCACAGAACCTTCTTGTTGTTTTAGAAGTCGCATGGTATGAGTGGTAGAGCTTGACCTTACATGGGTACCCTAGTTAGTGCCTTATTTGCATTTGGTGCCCATGCTGACATTTTGTCCTTTAGGGTGTGGGAGTTCATTGTATAGTACTACCATGAAATTTCCCAAGAGCCTCATACTCCTCTTGATCTTTTTTCTAGCCTATTTCCCTCAGGACTCCCTTATGTCAAGTTGTAATTGCATTATCGGGAGCTTTGCCTACCTTGTTGAGCTTTATGTTGGCTTCCCTAACATTGTGTTTCAGCCATATAGCCCGAGCTTGTCTCATGTCTATCCATGCAAAGCCATTTTAGATATCCTTTGCAGCTTGATTCCCTTTTTTACCGAGAGGGGATTTTCCCCCGAGTGTCAATATCCTACACATGTGTCCTTGCATTGAGCATAGGTATGTTCCATTGCTTGGAACTAGTTTGTTTGCCCCTATAATACTCGTCTCCTCCTAGTTTGTAACTATAAAGCAATTTTATTCTTTTTCAAGCTTTTTAAATATTTGAAAAAATCCAAAAAAAATAAAAAAAAACCAAAAAGTCGGACAAGGAAATATGTTATCTTTGGCAGCTGTCGATTCATGTCACCTTCAAACAGAGCACTGTCTATCACATCCATTGGTTGGGTTTATAGTTTGACTTTAGGAGCTATATTCGTTTATCTGAGTTTATCTCCACCAACTGGTTAAGCTTCCAGTCCCCATGGAGCCTCTGTCGATGCCTCCTGTGTCGCAGAGACGTCCCAATTTGTATATCGAGTCTATGCTACCTTTATTCATTCACCATTCATTGTTATGCTCTTGTTCGAAGGAAGTTGAAACCTGAGTCGGCCATTCCTCAGTTATCATGACTTTGCATGTCGACCATTACCGGTACAGTTACTGGTTCATGCACCTTATGATCGATTTCTTCCACATTATAAACCTTTGCTGAGTACCTCGTGTTGGATGATGGGGGATGCCTTAATGCCCTCCTTCCAGCGGATTTCATCCCATCAACTTCAAATCATTTATTATGGGATTGGAATCTAGAGTCATTTTGAGTGCCTTGAGACTTGTAGTCATCAGTGGCAAGTTCTCTTGCCATCGACAGTCTTTGGGAATACATCAATGGATCCTCTCAAGTGTTCGACCTCAACATATTTATTCACAATTGTTAGTTTGCACTCTAGTACCTTGATTCCCATTTTCATTATCGGTGGGTGATCCCGCGTCTATTAACGGTATACATCAATGACTAGTAATCAGACGATGGACTACTATGTTCGACATTGACACCTCTAATCACATAGTAGGACATGTACTCGTAGCGGTTTATGTAGAATACCTTCCATATTTGTGGCATCTCTTATATGCTACCTCCTTGATCGTGCCAGTGTTCATGATATTTCAGCTCTCATGACTTGATTCCAGTATATGTCAGACATTTCCAGCTCTTATGGAGATCTTGATCTATTGTATATCTTCAGCCATTGTGGAGATCATGGTCCTTTGTATATCTTCATCATGGATATTCTGATCTATGTATATTATACGTGGTGATGACCACTTATGTGATATCTTGTATCATGCCTATTCATGGACATTGTACTCTTATGTATCCAGGACTACTATATGTATTTGTAGTTATGTGCAGAGTTATATCATTGTAATATGTTGATTGGGTGGTTGGTATTCCATTTGGGATCCTTCATCACTCCACTTTTGGGATGGACTTATAATGTATTTCGGCCATTGTATGACCCCTCTGACCTCACACATTAGGGGGCATCTGTTATAGCTAATTTTACCACTCCAGGTGAATCACACTTGTATGGCCTTTCCCTGTCCCTATGCAGACTCCTTAGACCCCTTGGACCATTTTTTGTCCTTTGATGTTTCCTTGACCATCCCTAAAAACATGTGAAAAATGATACACATGACTTTTAAACCCTTAATCACGTATATACGCAGGTTTAACCCCTAAAATCGTCTACATCGAGATGTGTGCATAATCCAAATCCTTTTGGAGTTTTCCTTGACATGTATCCAACTCACTTGACTCCTGGCCTTCCCTATGCCTTAAGATCACTTAGATTCGACCTTTCATTACCCCTTTGAAAATCTATATAAGTAACTCTATGGTACATTGAAGGCATATGAGAGAATTGAGAGCAAAGAAATTATAGTCCATTGTTGCCATAACTTGTGCTTGAGTCTGCATGCCTTTGTCCCTTGGAGCACTTTTGTGTTCTTTCCAAGCTTGCCTTTTGCTTGTGAGCTTTCTATCGAGAGATGGAGGATTGAGGTGGTGGAAGCCCAAGTGGGGGTTTAGTTTCTCCTATTCGCAAAAGTGTCGACATAGGTTGTATCCATTGTAATCTCTGATTTTTATTAATAGAAATATATTTTCCTGTCCAATAATGTAAGTTTGAATGAATATTTTATCCATGGATGTTTTCAAATGCGTATACATTGTTGATTATATATCCTAGAATAGATCTAACACAAATATATATAATATGCTTTTATTGTTTACTTATTGTTGAGGGAGTAATCTGTCAATTCAAGTTGAAGTGGGAAAGCTTAACGGGGATCTACTTCAACCATCTGGAATAAGGTATGAGGTCTGATCCTTTAGTGTTAGATATTTAATTTCAATTGCATATTGGAAAGGATTGATTTCTGGAGTCAAGCTATCTATTGTGGTACCCCAAGCCATAGGAATTTCTCTCTGTAACAGAGTACATTGGACAACTCACCTTAAAGAGGCCTATATTTCTATCCAATTAGATATGAAAGATTCCAAGTTTTGAAAACTAGGGTTTCTCTGACAAACCCTAGATCAGCCAGCTCCGGAACCAAGAAGGACACCTCAAATTAGTAAGATCTAATATTTTTCTATTTTCATTTGAGGTTCTCATTTCAAAGTGATCTATCACATCAGCTTGATGATAAGCTTGGTGAATTTGTAAACTTCCAAGCATGGAAGTATAGGATGCCACTAGTTCTTGAAAGAAATAAATTGGACACCTACATAAGTAGAGAGGTTCCAGTTCCAAAGGGATATGAGGCTAAAATCCTTACACAAGAACTTGGTCAAGGCCAAGAGGATTAATGTTGATTCTATCAAGGATCACCTTATACCACAAGTGTCTTCCCTAAAGACACCTAAAGAGATGTTTGATTCATTGACCAAGCTATTTGAAGGGAAGAACATAAATCGAAAGATGACCTTGAGAAACTAGTTGTATAATGTGAAGATCCAAAATGCAGAGACCATACAGTCATACTTTACAAGGGTCTCTCAAATCAAAGAACAACTTGAAGCAGTAGAAGAAGAACTGGAGAATGCAGAAGTAGTGATAGCCACCTTGAATGGCCTCCCAAGATCATGGGATTCATTCATTCAAGGAACGTGTTCCAGAAGGAAGTGATTACTTTCAATAGACTCTGGGAAGAAGAAGCTCAACTCATAATAAGAGAAAAGAAGATGGGAGCAACTAAAAATTTCATGATTCAAAGAAGATACCTCAAGCGATGAGAAATATGAAGAACTCAACTCTTGAAGAACCTATTATCCATCTTAGAATTTGGATAAGAAACAATGCTATTATGAATGAAAAATATGATGAAGTTGAATGCTCAAGAAGGAGTCTAACCACAAAAAAAATACAGATAAGTATTCAATTGTCGTTTTATGATATTTTTTTGTTATGCATTTGTTTTTATTCAGTTAATGTATTATGCATGATAGAATGTTTGCATTAATGATAGTATACTACTAATATGCATGTGATGGGTAAGTAGCTCATGGTGCTATACAACTCTCCATTATTGCTTATCTAGAATGAAAACTCTTTCCTGACATATTGGATTAGTGCACAATCTCAATGTTGTCCTGGTAGAGATGCAAAGAATCTAGAAAGTTTTCGTGAGATATGGATGAATGTTGTATTGGCTAAAATAGTTGCATGATCACATATTTATGCATAAGAATTTGCCATTATGAATATTCCTTATGAAATGTTTCTAACCATACAAATGCATTTGACTTGTTGGAAAGATCGCATACATAATCGCCTACAAGAAAAGAAATATGAGACTTGTTCCTAGGAGCAAGTGATGACAGTTCAAGATTAATAATAATATGACGAATGCAATGACATCATTGATGTAGAACCTTCCAGCTATGAAGAAGTAACAAAAAAGAAAGGGAATACCAGTTGAAGAAGAATGATTTCTAGGATACAGTATCAATACGTGAAGGGAAGTTCGTAGTTCCATCATGCAGTAGATGGAAACATCGTGAAATACAAGGCAACATTCGTAGCATGAGGCTTCTCATGAAAAGAAGGAATAGACTGCGAAGAGACATTTGTAGCCACTGGTAGTGAAGTCACATGATAGGAAGAATCATGTGTGCAAATGAAAGAAGGCCTTGTACGAGCTCAAAAGACACCCATGGGATAACACATACATGAGGAGCTTGATGAAGATCTTAACCTTTGCTACAAGGTTGAAGATGAAATCCTATAGAGGATGGCAAGCTCACAAATGGGTGCAAGAAGAACTTTTGAAAAAGTTCAAGATAGAGGATCTTGGTATCCAGTGATCCTAGATGGATACATAGAATATTAGTAGCAGAGGAAGCTACTTGTCACTCTGGTATAGAATGTTTCAGTGCATAAAGTATGAAAGACAGAAGGAGAATGATGCTCTGCTTCAGAGGGAGTGACTGCAGAAGATCCTGAGGTTCAACATGGTATGACAAGATGGACATCTTACTGATTACTCTAGGCTTTATTAAGAGTAAAGTGGATTCCAACCTTTGCTACAAGGTTGAAGGAAAAATACCAATAATGCTCCCATTATATGTCAATGACTTATTCCTGAAAAAAAAGAGGAACTCATTAAAGCTACAAGAAGGAGACTTGCTATCGAGTTTGAGATGAAGGACTTGGGGATGATGCACTACGTTCTAGGAATGGAGGTGTGGTAGAATGCAGATGGAATTTCCCCAGGACAAGGAAATTATGCAGTAGAGATCTTGAAGAGATTCGGGATGATGGACTGCAAGGCCATGACCACACCTATGGCATCAAACCTGAAGCTATTGAGTGATGCTTAATTAGAAGCGGTTGATGCTATGATGTATCATTAGATGACTGGGTCCTTGATGTACCTAACAAATATGAGACCATATATTTTCTTTGTTGTGGACACCTTGAGCCAGTTCCTGACAGATCTGAGACATGTTCACTTGATTGCTGTGAAGCATATTCTGAGGTACTTGATGGGTACAGTTAATTATGGGCTCACTTACAAGACAGATCAGAAGATTAACCTAGAAGGTTATATTGATTCATATTGGGCAGGGAGTGCCATCAATAGAAAGAGCACCTCAGGGTGTTTCTTCAGTGTGGGATCAGGTGTGATCTCTTGGTTTAGCAGGAAGCAATCCTGTGTGGCACTAAGTATAGCTGAAGTAGAGTATGTCACAGCTTGTTCAGATAGTTGTGAGGCAGTATGGCTAAGGAAGCTACTGTATGATTTATTTGATCTCCAATTAGATGCTACTTGTATATATTGCGACAACCAGAGTTGTGTGAAGTTGTCGGAGAACCAAGTGTTCCATGACAAGTCGAAGCATATCGAGATCAAATATCACTATATCAGGGATATGGTGTAGAGAGGAGTAGTGAAGCTCCAGTATGTTGCAATGGACAAATAGATAGCTGATGTGTTGTCGAAGCCATTGGCTAGAGTGAAGTTTGATTACTTCATGGAGAAGCTTGGTGTTCTCTAGATCGAGGTTCCCTCTAAGGGGAAGTGATGAGTTCTTGAGCCATTCTGACATGGTGAGAGGATTGGTTCCTTCCATGGTCATATGTAAGGGTTGAGCCATTCTGTCATGATGATAGGATTGGTTCTTTGCATGTTAGACATAAGTGCTAAACCATTCTGATGTGGCTGTAGGATTGGTTCCTACATGATTAGATATAAGTGTTGAATGCTAGTCTCTAAATGGAGGCACTTGGTCAGTTACCATGAATCCTTAGGCTAGTGCTAAGATTCATTCTAATGTGACTATAGGATTGGTTCCTACATGATCATATATAAGTGCTGAGTACTATTCTCTGAATGGAGGCACCTGGTCAGTTACCAAGAATCCTCAGCCTAGGGCTGAGAGCTATTATGATGTGACTATGGGATTGGTTCCTACATGATCATATGTAAGTGCAGAGCCCTTCTGACATGTATGTTGGATTGGTTCCTCACATGGGCATATGTAAGTGCAAATCCCTTTCAACATGTAGGTTAGATTGGTTCCTCACATGGTCGAATGTAAGTGCAAATACCTTTCGATATGTATGTTGGAATGGTTACTCGCATGGTCGAATGTAAGTGCAGAACCTTTCTGACATGAATGTTGGATTGGTTCCTCTCATGGTCAGATGTGAGTGCTGGGCCTTTCTAAGATAGATGACTGGATTGGTTCCTCTCATGGTCAGATGTGAGTGCTGGGTGTGCCTTTCTGACATGTATGTTGGATGTGTTCCTCGCATGGTTATATGTAAGTGTTGGGTGGGCCATTCTGACTTAGGGTCATATTTAAGCGCTGAAGAAGACCTACATGGAGGCTAGGCCTACAACCATCATGAAAAAGGGCTGGGTCTGTAGAACTTCCTGTGATGAGAAGAATTAAGAGATAGAACCATTTGATTGAGATAGTGGAAGCAGTGATGATGATGATGATCCAGTGATGATCCAGACGTGATGAAGATGACTTGACAATGAAGATGACTTGACGATGAATATGACTTGAAGATGAATATGACTTGAAGATGAAGATGACTTGATGATGATCCAGATGATATAGAGAAGAAGACTTGTGCTGATTAATTGTGTCGAGAGAATACCTTCCTAGTTAAGAGGGAGTGTTATTTTAATTGTAACTTCAAAATGTATCCACTTATATATCTTATGTATTGTACCCCGATGTTTATTCCTGGAAGTGTCTATAATGTAATTGAGTCATGTCATGCCCCGATGTTCCGATCGGGAGATTCAATAATGTAAAGAAGTCATGTAAAGTCATTGAGGTTAACCATCCATTATAAGTCAGGTAAATAGTCCCCACAATTGTGTCAAGGTTAGCCCTCCTTGTTGATCGGAGGGAAAAGTGCCCATAGTTGTAGGGCACTAGGGTTATTAGACTCTCCTAGAGATGTCGGCCGTAGTAAGTAATTATTGAGTGGGGCTGACATGTTGAAGTGGACATCAAGTGAATGAAAGAATATAAATAGAGAGTGAGCCTCTCTATTTAACACACACACACTCACTCATTAGGTTGCATGAGTGAGAGAGGAGAATCTCTCTCAAGTGAGAGAGTGAGAACAAGTTGTTGGAGATCATCTTTATGTTTTCAGGTTTTACTGCTGTCATTGATGTTCATTCTATCTCTGAGGAAGTTGCAGGGTTTTATCCTTTATGTTTTCCCTAAGGAAATTTTCGTGTGTCTCTTGTCTCTTATGTTTATTGTTGTGCATGTTAGTCTCTCAGATAAGATTCTAAGATAATGCTAGCTTGAATGATAAAAATATAACATAAAATATATTTACATTACCTACAATGATGATAAACAAATATCATATTTAGCATTGACTAGTGCATTTGGTTCAATCTCATGATAAATATCCATATGTAGTGGACTTGCCTCTGATAACAGCTAAACATGTGATTATAATATGCCGAAAAATTAATAAAATAATAATTTTTTAAACAAATAATTTTGGTAATAAAGTATTTGAATATTGATAAACTTTCACATTCCATGAATCCATCTATGAAATTCTCGGTTCACAGCGAGATCTAAAAGCTAAGATAATTCTCACAACAAAAGAATTTGGCAATGCTTATGCTAAAACAGTTCTGAAACAACAATATTAACAGATAGAAATGATGCCAATAAATCTAATTTCTATTACAATCCAACATGTAAATATGTCTGGAACATGATTATAATACAATAGGAGAAAATTGTTAGCCTTTGAAGGCGAATTGGTAGCATACATGTGGCATTCCTAGATTGGACCTCAGAACCCACTAGGTGGACCACTAAGCTCCCAAAGCACCTCAAACAGTCATGAATGACCAAGTGAACATTGGGGAAGCATGCTTGGTCATAAATAAGGGTATTCTAGGAATTATGGAGTGCATGGGTGAGTGGGAGTGGCTCTAGGAAGTAATAAATGGTCCAAAATAGCCAAAAAAAATCAAATACAATGCATGGGTGCCTCTTGTCAAACCAGTTCCCTTTTTTAAGTAGTGGGAGAACCCCAAGAGACCAAAATGTCCTTAATTAGGTTTATAATTCTCTTTAATGGTCAAAGTGTGGGAGCTTGGTGCATTTAATGGTCCAAAAACCCCTAATACCTTAGGAAACCAACATAACAAATGTGTGGACTAAGAAACATAGGTGAAAGCAAATGAGACTATGGTCCTAGGTGGTATATGACTATGGTAATAGGTGGTATGATGTTCTAGAACCCCCCTTTATCCTGAATTAATGTAACTACATCAAAATTTGAGGCCTTGGAAACTAAGGCTCAAGTCACCTCTTACAAAAATTTATTTCTCCATATAACCAAGGTAAGAAGGAAAAACACATGGGAATAAAACCTCTCGTTTAAAATGGACATGGAGAAAAATATGAAAGTAAATATCAGTCATCACCATGTTTCACCCACTCCAAGGAGTGATATCAGATAAGTGAATGTATTATCTATGAATCTCTTGGCCAATATGTCAGCAGCTTTCTCTACATATGGGAAATACTACAATGATATCACCTGCTCATGCAATAAGCTCCTGATGTAGTGCATGCAAATATCAATGTGCTTGGTCCTATTTTTTTGTAATAGATCTATTGATATCTTTATTTCACTTTTATTTTCACACCAAATGATAGTGGGTGAATCAAATTAAAAACCAAGTTCTCCAAGAATGCCTTGCAACCACACACATTGTGTAGTTGCATTCACTACTCCTCTACACTCGGCTAATGAAAGGGATATAGTGTGTTGTTTCGTAATTTAACAACATGTGGGACCATGTGCAAGAATGAATACATAAACTCAAGTGGAATTTCTATCAATGGAATCTCCAGCCCAATCAAAATTAGTAAATCCAACTAGTTCTAGTGGAGAACTAGCAGCATAGTGTATCCCGAAGTGTTTGGTTCCTTGTGCATAATGAAAGATACTTTTAGTATCCTTTCAGTGGATATAATGAGGATATTGCATATATATTTCAACAGCACATACTACATAATCCAAATCAGTTCAAGAGTGTGTGAGATACAACCAGCTCCCAACTAGTTTCCTACACAATGAGTTTTCCACCAATTGAGATGAACCAAAATAACCTAGTTTTCCTCCTAAAAGAAAGGGACACTTGGATGATATACATTAATCCATTTTGAAATTTAATAGCAGGTATAAATCATAATTTGATTAGATAACCTTAATACCTGCATCATATTGCTCAATCTCCAAGCCAATAAATTATTTCAACAATCCAAGGTCAGACATCGAAAACACATTTTGCAATGAATATTTAATTGAACCTATATCAGCAATGCAACTTCGAGTGATCAAAATATCATCAATATAAAATAATATTATCTGAATAGATTCATATAAATAATTCAAATACACATTATGATCATAATTGCATCTTTTAAATCCTTGTGAAAGAAGAAAGTTGTCCATCTTGGCATACCAAGCCATGGGGGCCTGCTTGAGGCTATAGAGAGACTTCTTCAATCTACAAAAAAGTGAAGGATCATGAATGAAAAATTCATTTTTATGCATATAAATATCCTCAGGAAGGTCACCATGAATAAAATCACTCTTCACATCCATATGGTGCACTTCCCATCACTTAGATGCAACAATGGCCAAAACTAACCTAATAGAGTCCATCTTTGCAATCGGTACAAATGTCTCTGTATAGTCCACTCCATGGAATTGAGAGAATATTTTGTAAAAAAAATTCCTTGTTATTTATATCTAAACTATTATTAACCATATTTGTCCTATAAACCCACTTACATTGCACTAGTTTCCTCTTGGAAGGTAGAGGAACCAACTCCCAAGTTTCATTGGCTTGCAAGAAATCTTATTGCATGTATTTTTTCGATATTGGATCATGTGATGCTTATTCATATGAATTTGGATCAGATCCAACTATCATAAACCACCTCTCTAGATAATTCAAATTACAAGTGTATAAAGCATTGTGAAACTGAAATCTAGTCTTCCTAGAGTCTAGTGGATATCAAGCGAGATCACCAGCTGCTTGTATCATTTTCTTTGCCCATTTTGGACTTATTGGAGAATAATGATATAGATTTATGTCATAATATTAATATTCCATATAATAATCAGAAAAATAAGAAATAGAAACATCACTTGGATCATCATTGAGTGGAGGGTGTGAGCAATCCCCCACTACTAGCTCTATCTCTTGCATGGGCTCTTCTTCGAACTGTACACTTCTATCAATGAATGTTTTCTGATGTTAGGGATAAAATATATTGTATCCCTTTGCATATTCAGAATATCCAACCATTATTTACTCCTTTATTTGAGGTTGCAAAGATTTTCTCTTCTCGGGAGGAATTCTAGCCCAAGCCTTTGAGCCAAAAACCCTAAAATGAGAAACATTGGGCTTGTGACCTCTCCAAACCTCAAATGAGGTTTTTTTTTCCAATTATCTTTGTGGAAATATGGTGTTAAAATATTAATAAAAATTTATGTATTTATCCCATATATTAGGAGACAAATATTTATCCTCCAACATGCATGTGGCTATCTCCTTCAATGCTCTATTCTTGCGATTTGCCACACCATTTTGTTGTGGTGTGTAAGGCAGAGAATGTTGAATTTGAATTAAATTATATTCACATAGATGTTGTAGGTTATTATTTACATATTAATTTCCATTATTAGTCCTTAATATCTTGATTTATTCCCACTCAAGTTCTCAACCAATTTTTCAAAGATCTCATACACTTCAGATTTTTGCTTGAGAAAATACTCCCAAAAATACCTTGAGAAATAATCTATGAATGTTAGTACATACCTTGAGTTTCCATAGGAGGGTGTGGGAATATTTCCTATAAGATATGAATGGATCCATTCTTTCATTCCCCTTGTCATACTTGTGCTCGACATGCTTCCCAACAATCATATCCCTTGCATGTGCCTTTGGAAAAATTTATTCTTGGAAGTCCTTCAACCATGTTTTATTTGCTCAAAGATTGAAGATATTTGTAGTTGAGGTGTCCAAACTTCTCATGCCATAGCTTGATAGTCTCATTGGAATGTGACAGGAGTGAAACAACTCAGGTTTGAATGAATTGCTTTCTGTAAAAATTAGACCCCAGTTTTTAAAGCACTCATGGAAGTCCGCAGAAATATATTGATAGGAATTTGGTAGTACTTTCATGAGAATCCCCATGGGTTGACTTTACCTGATATTTATGAATTTCTATGGATTTGAGATTACTTTATGATATTATAAAATAGGTTTCTTGAAATGTATAGGTATCTAACTTTTAAGGTTATATATAATATATATATATATATTATTTTATATTATATTTTATAAAAGTATTTAATTTTTTATTTAATATATAAACTTTTTAATAATTATAAATTTAGTTGAATTATATATTTTTATATAATAAATAAATTTAATGTTTCTTTTAACTTTGCTAATTTTTTATATTTTTACTAAGGATTATGAGATTTTCATAATTTTCTTTTATTGTTTTAAAAATGAAATCTTAATTTTTAATATTGTTTTAGCCTATAGAATTTTATGAGATGTCAAATCTAAATTTTCTTGTAATTAGTATTATGATGTCATACATGAAGGCTCTTTTTTTTAATGTTATTTTTAATAATTTAGTCTTTTTCCATGTTAAAATAGATGTTGTTAATAATTAAGAGATTATTGAAATAGTTTAGAATTCAAATTTAATAATAATGAGTTTGTTGAAATAGGTTAGAGTTCCACTTAATATTTTAGTGTTTTTTCCTAGTTTAAAGTTTTGTTATATTATAAATTGTTATCTTGTTTACTTTTGGTAAATGGTTTTTCAATTTATTTTCATGGTTATATATATAATTTTAATTGAAATAGTAAATATCTGTTGTTTATGAATATTAAATTGTATGTACATTTTTTTATATTGTTTGCATTAGTACGTTGACCATAGGGGTTGTTTTGAAAGTCTTGTATAGAGTGTTTTCAAAGGACCATTTTCGGAAATTGCCTGGAAACAATCTCCTAACTCGGTATCTTGACACATGTGCCTTTGTTGTAGCTGGAAACTGGGATGTCGTTGCGCTAGTAATAGGTAAAGGGAGGTAACTCCCAGAGAAGCCCTCCTAGTATGCCCCAAGTTGGGTGGTCAACCATGTATACACAAGGCTTTTAGAGTGATCTAACGAGGGACCCCCCTTTGTTAACACTCTATTCATGCAACCTAGGAGTTAGGATATCTTCCCTTGGTAATTATGAACTTAGCCTCCTCTAAACCTTAGCTACTTTAGCCACTCTCATCTAACCCATATAAATTGTAACCACTAACTTTTAAAACATAACGCTTATAAATCATACAAATTTCAACATTTGTAAGTCCTAAATCCTTCTAAATTTATAACACCAAAATAAACTTATTATACCTACTTCAACCCATATAATAATAGCACTTACCATTGCTCTCTCTCTCTCTCTCTCTCTCTCTCTCTCTCTCTCTCTCTCTCTCTCTCTCTCATCAAAACCCCCTCTCTCTCTCTCATCAAAACCCCCAATCTCTCTCTCTCTCACCCGCAAACCCCAATTTCAAATCCACATGCCCCCCCCCTTTGTATCCCTCTCTCTCACCCACCTCTAATCATCCATACTCCCCTTGTCATCTCTCTCTCTCTCTCTCTCTCTCTCTCTCTCTCTAAACCTTTATTAATTCCTAATATCTCTCTCTCTAATCCTCGAGCGCACAATCTCTCTCTCTAGATCACTAACATCCAATCTCTTTCTCTCTCTTGAAACCCTAACCTCCAATATCTCTCTCTCTCTCTCTAAACACCTAAACTCCAATCTCTATCTCTCTAAACCCCTAACCCCCAATCTCTCTCACTCTACACCCCTAACAATTAACATCACTCTCTCTTTATGTCTCTCTCTCTAAATACCTAACATCCAATCTCTCTCTCTCTCTCTCTCTCTCTCTCTAAACCCATAACCCTCAATTTTCCTATCTCTATCTCTATAAAACTAAAACTCTCTCTCTCTCTCTCTCTCTCTCTCTCTCTCTCTCTCTCTCACCTTAATGTTTTACCTCTCTCTCCCTTTCTCTAATCCCCTAACCTGGAATCTATCTCTTGTACTAAACCCCAACCCTTTTCTTTATGTCTATATAAACTCGTAACCCCCCCTCTCTGTCTATCTATATATATGTCTAAGTTGATAACCCTCACTATATATCTATCTTTATCTCTCTAAATCCCTAACCCCCAATATCTACCTGCATCCCACCTTTCTCTCACTTTCTCTCTCTTAATGTATTCTTCTATCTATCTATATATGTAAACCCTTTCTCCCTAGTTTCTCTCTTTATTTAATCCCGTAACCCCTAATATTTCTCTCTCTGTCACTCTCTATAATCCCCTAACCCCCAATATCTCTATCTCTCTATAAACCTATAACCCCCCATATCTCTTTCTCTCTACAAACCTATAACCCCCAATCTCTCTCTATTTCTCCCTCTTTCTCTATCTATACACCCCTATCCTACAATATCTCTCTCTCTACACCCCTAACTTCCAATCTCTCTCTGTCTCTCTCTCTAAACCCCTAACCTCTAATCTCTTTCTCTCACCCTCTCTCTCTCTCTCTAAACCCTTAACCCCAATTTCTCTCTCTCCCTCTCTCTTCCCCTCCCTCTCTCTAAATCCCTAAACCCTTTCCCTCGATCTTTTTCTTTCTCTACATCGTTAACCACAAATTTCTCTCTCTCTAAACCCCTAATACCCAAACTCTCTCTCTCTCTCTCTCTCTCTCTCTCTCTCTCTCTCTCTCTCTCTCTCTA
>LPNX011070698.1:321084-359038 GCA_001517045.1 Pseudotsuga menziesii | reverse complement strand
TTTTAATCATATATCAGAAATATTTAAGTCCTCATGATTAGACTCAGAGTCATCATCTACATCCTCAACAGGAGCATGGCTTGATTCCCCTGGGCCTGAAGGCACCGGTCCAACTACAACATCAATGTCCACATCCTCTTGTTGTGGAAGAGTGTCCAGGTCCATCCAAGATAGGTCTTCATTGTCAAATGCTGCTGGCTAACTCTCCACAACCCAATCTAATGAGGGATCAACATCCTCCAACACTATGGTTTGTGATCCAGGGGTCTTGCTCAGCAACTGGTTGCGCCTTAATCTAAGGTTGTATTGAACATAGACCATATCATTCAACCGTTTTTGTTCTAAACGGTTTCGCTTCTTGGTGTGTATACGCTCAAAAACACTCCAATTGCGTTCACACCCAGAAGCACTGCATGTCTGGCTCAAGATTCGAATCGGAAACTTTTGCAAATCAGGGCACATGCTACCACATTGTCCCCGCCAATACGCTGCAATATGAATTAAAGACAAAGAAGCTTCAGTAAATGCGTATGAAACTGACTCATATTTTGTCATGAATAATATAATTTAAAAAATTAAAACATTCAAATTACTTACCAGCTAGATCCTTACTCTACCTCGAACAGCCATAGCCATGCCAAAGGTACCAATGCCCTCATTGAAATGAAGGAGCTTACTGTGTATCTCATCTTGTATCTTAGGATCAAGGATCATGCACTCAATGCATTTGTATAATCCTTCTTTTACCTCCCCATCTGCTTCAAAATCTTTTGTGTAATGGTACCTTTAAAAGACAAAGAAACTTAACCAAATGAGATTGAGAATTTGGGAGTTGAAATTTTAATTTAAAGTTTAAACAATGAATGATATAACTAAAAACTTTGAAATTTGTATTTACTATTACTTACCTTGGGTTCAAGTAATAGCACGCTGCATGTAAAGGTCAATGGAGTTGTCTATTCCATCTTTCATCAATGATTCTCCACAAAGGAAGATACTTTTGTCTCTGATCTCCATATGCTTCCTTTATTGCCTCTTTGGCCTAATCCATGGCCTCATAGATAAAACCCATGGCGGGTTTATCACCGTCCACCATTTGTAGCACTTTCACAAGTGGCTCACTGAATAGTACTATCTCCTCTGCCTTTTTCCAAAATGTTTTTTCAAATACTTTGTCAACTATGTCTTTGCTTTCAACCCTTTTGCTCCACTGAGATGCATTCCACTCGTCACAAGAGAACATCTTCCTCAAGTTGGCCTTTTATTGAATCAAGGATTGCAACGTAAGAAAATTCGTTGCAAATCGTGTAATAGCTGACCTAACAAGCTCTTTCCCACCCGTGTTTTTCCTCATAAGGTTCAACACCCATGTGTGGTTGTAGATGTATCTGGTTATGCATTTAGCTTGTTCCACACACTTCTTCACCCACTCAATTTTGCCAATATCCTCGAGCATGAGGTCCAAACAATGGGCTGCACATGGAGTCCACCAAATAGTGGGGTGTTTTTCCTCTAACAATTTTCCAACTGCAACATAGTTTGATGCATTGTCTGTGATGACTTGGACAACATTTTGCACTCCCACTTCCTCAACTACTTCATCCAAGAGACGAAATAATAATTGTGCATCCTTGACTTGATCAAATGCATCCACTGATTTAAGAAACAGAGTTCCTTTTGGGCAAGAAATTAGGAAGTTGAGAATGGTTCGAGATCTTGCATCAGTCCATCCATCGGACATGATTGTACACCCAGTTTTACTCCAAGACTCCTTGAACTCTATGAGGTATTCATCTATTCTTTGAACCTCATTTTCTAAAAGTGGCCCTCTAATATCATGAAAACTAGGGCCTTTGAAGCTCAGACCAAATGAAGCTATAGCATCTATCATAGGTTGATAATACGCATAATTAGTTGCATTGAATGGTGTGTCTGCATCATACCACCACCTAGCAATGCATTCCCAAGCATCATCCTTTTCCATCTTCTTCCATTTAGCATCAATGGTGGGTTGAGCACCAGGGATGGTGCGGGGTACAAAGAATGACTCAAGATTACTACGGGCCCTCTTCACATTCGATGTACTACTAGGTCCACTACCAAAGCCACCAACAAGTTCTTCTTCCCTAGTATGTTTCTTTTGGATGGGATTTGTATAAGGATCAATAGGAAAAGTGCATGATTCTTCAAAACTAGGGATTCTATCTAGAGGATCACTTCCTATTCCTAATGCACCTTTTCCAATCTCTTTTTGCATCTTTTTATTCTTGGCTTTATCTGTTTGGTAGGCTTCAAGATGAGCTACCATCTCAGCTTTTAGATTATCAGGGACTTTTGGGCATGCTCTTACATTCCCTTTTGCATGTGCTAGGTGTTGTTTAATTCTATGAATCCCTCCCCCACCAACTTCCTTTTGACAATAATTGCACACCATTTTTCCATCAACCAATTGGCAATGATTCCAGGTAGGATCCTTCTTGTCTCTAGGAGCCATTGCACCAACAAAAAAGAATCTGCAAATAAAACCCTAGCAATTCTTATTTACTACTAAAAGCCAAAAAACAACAAAGAATATTAACTAAGATTTTATTGTGCATAGTACATACTGCAAGTCTGCAATGTACATACCTCCACAAGAAGCCAAAAAGAGCAGCTCCTAAGATCATAAAACTCAACTCGAAAATCAGCCTTCAAAGTTTTAAACAGCCCAAAATTCAGCCATCAATTGCCTGTCTAAATTTTAAAACCTCCTTAAATCAGCCTTCTAGTTCCAAACTTCCAACTTCCACCCTGCAAGATAAATATTCAAGGACCCTGTAAGAGTAAGCAATAAGCAGTAGCACTACCCTGTAAGAGTAAGCACTACGTGACTACCTTCAGTCAATAGCATTTCAAATGTACAACACAAAACCAGGATGAAGTTCACTGTTGAATATTGAATGCCTGAGGGATCAATCTCCAAAACATAGAATACATCTGAAGTTTAAAACTTTAAACTAACGACTCTACAAGACTACGTACCTGTACTATGTACGTTGCACCGTTGCGGCCTGCCTCCTGCGTAAATCAATTCAACAAGTAGTCTACCTCCTGCGTAAGACTCAGCCGTCAAGACTCTTGTTGCCTGCACAGTGCACACTCCTGAGTCACAATTTCGCGTCAACAAGCAAGCTGCAAAATCAAAACTCCTGTTACCTGCATAGTGCACACTCCCGAGTCCCTATTTCGCATCCCCAAGCAAGCTGCAAACAATAAACTGAAACTCTTCCACGATAAACTCAAACACTTCCACGAATGATTCAGAAATCCGTTATTGATACGAAGGGTGGGCTTCCATTTATAGCCCTCCAATGGACCATTAATCATCTAAAAGGCCGACAGCTGCATAATTAAATAATAAAAATTAAAAGTTCCATTTAAAAAACAAAAAAAAATTCACGTGTTTTTTGGATTTTGGGTTTCACGTCGGAACCAGCCAGTTCTGTAGGGAGCTGCCGGTTTGGAGCAATTTAGTCAATTCAGGAACGAAACCGGGCGGTTCAGACAAGAACCGGTAAAAGACGGTTCAACCTCGCGATTTGAGCCGGTCTTTCATGTAAACCGGTCCAACCAGCGAGTTTTTCAAAATCGGTTAGGTTCCAATAACGTTGGTTTATAAGTAATGGGGGGTATAAAAAGTGGTATCCAGTAAAAATAGGGAATATCTTGTAAAAGCAAGGAACTTTTTAAAAATTGGAAATATGTATTGGGCAAGGGGATCAACAAAAGAATTTTGGCAAGTATATATCAATATCTAGTGAAATTAGGGGTACAATTATTTAATATCCCATGAAATAAGGAGCTATGACATATTTTCACTAAGTGAAGACACTGTGTCTATGTGTAAATGTTATCACGGATCTTGTAGTTGCCCCAATAGATTGATCCTGTAAGGGATGGCAGAGGGACGGGCAACCAAAGCCATGACCTACGGAAACCCTAACACCCAAAGGATGGATGGTTGTCACGCCGGTTAGGACTTCCTTCACTTTATGCCACTAGAGAAGCCCAAGTGACAATGGGGGAGACCCAGATCAATCCTGAAAAGAAAGATCTAAAGCAAATCACCAGATCAAACTCCTTGGGGAGAATACATAAGGTGAGCGCTTGAAACCCTAGATTTAGAAGATGAGCCACAAATTAAGGGTACTTAAGTAGAGGTGATTAATTATGCTGGTAATGTTACTCAAGTTAGGGAATCAGGTGGCTTGTGAAGATTTAAATCAAATCTAGGATTTTAGTGTGCCGGTTCAAATGATCAAACCCAGACCCTAGGGGATTTAAGCAGATAATTGTGAAATTCCCAGGACAAGGTTGATATTAAGAATTATGGCTTCTTGCACACTAACTTGGATGACAGATTCAGTAATTGGAAGATCCAAGTGAAACCAAAAAAAAAAAAAACACAGAGAAACTGGTTGCCAGATAGAGAGGGGCGCCCTCTTTCCTAGAGATCAATGCCCGAAGGTGGGTAAATGGAGTCAACAGCTGACACCAAGGAAGGAGAGGAGGTTTTGAAGGAGGCCAACAAAACCCAAATCGCCAAATTTGCAGATTCGCAGTGCAAATCAGTCTGGTGAATTTTCCTACTTCTATTGAGGGTTTTCTGAATAAAAGCAGTGACAGGCAATGCATGAAGAAATTAAACGGAGGAGAATTTACCTGTGAGATGTACCTGGATTTTGTAGATGACCTCTAAGATGATGAAGAATGTTGCTTTCTTGATCAAATGAGTATTCCGAGAGAGATCTTGATGTAGTTCATCTTCTGCCAATAACCCTAGCGCCCCCTTCAACCTGGCAAACTAGAGAAAATCAAATGGTAAGACAAACGAACAGGATCTGCGATATATAGAAAGTACAGGAATGAAAGATCATCAAGAAAAAATCACTCCCTGAACAAAACACCCGAGAGCTGGAGCAAGGTGAGTTTCCCCACAGATGCACCCTCCTCTAGCTCGCCTCCTTCAGCCTACAGATAAATAGGTAAAGGAAAAATACAAGAACTATCCCGAAACAAGCTCAGTACAGAAAGACAACAATGCCAGTCATCAAATCATCAACTCATCAACAATACTCAGAGTGTAATCCCAGACAAATCACTTTATTCAATATTCCAGTGCCAGAGCTCATGAAATACAATGGGGGGGTCACCTCTCTTAAATAGTTTGAGAGTGTGTCCACATTTCAACTAACTATCATTCGATGGTTGAGAATACGACATCATAAATGGTGGAGATCAAAAGTACAAAGATCATCACATGGATCCAAGTGACCACATCAAAGGGGGGCGCACTTTGCTCAAGGACGCCTATCTAAGGTGAAAGTCACAATATAACATAAGATGTGACATGCTAATACATAAAGGGGGGTCACTAGGGGCTTAGTTCACCCTATGCCCCATTACAACTTCATAACATATGATATAACAATGAAATACATCAATAGCCAAGTTGAGGGGGCGCCCCTTGGGGGGCTTTCCTCATTTACTAAGCCAAAATAAAATAATTCGGACAAATGTTGATTGAAAACTGCTGAAGAATTGTCCAAGATGCTGAGACACATCATCTGCCAAAATTCCAAGCCATTTCCTTGACCCAAGAGGCCAAATCGATTTTTTCAGTGAAATTCCTAGTTCATTTTTGTCGATACATCCATAACTCTGTCCAAGATGAGAACTGGGGCAAATTGACTGCATTAGATGACCTGGAGACACAGAAGAATGGTATAAGCAACTACTCATAACCCCTGGAACACTGCACTACTCTATGAGAACCAAAATCACTGCCATCTGTAATAAAATTTGATCATTTGGCCAATAATAAAGTAACAATAATCACTTATCAGGAGATCTGGGGCCAAACTCTCAAAACTGAAACCGCAGGATTGGTCATGGGTATATCTGGAACAAATATAAGCCATGTTTTTTGAGTCACTGCCTTGGGAACCGTGCTTGACTTGGTCAACTGGGTTGACCAAGTCAAAGTACCCAAACTAAAGGTGAGAAACTGTATCCATATGATCCTGTAAGCATCCAGGGTAAGAAATGCTCCAATGGTGTATATCAAAACCAAGCTTAAATCATGCTATTCATAATCACGGTGACAATAATAACAATAGTAAGTAAGATATACCTATGCTTCTGAAAAATCTTAGAATCTTTTGGAAGTCTATTTGTTCATGCCATACTTACAAATTGTACATAATGTGCTAGTGTTGGGTGAGGATGGAAAGCAAGGCTAGGTAAAGGGAAATTACTTCTGACTGAGTTTGACTAAGTGATCTCTCCGAATAATAACCAATACACTCAACCAAAGTGACATGTACATGACAGATAACAATAGGGGATGGAGGTGTCTCACATGTGGATAAAGTACTTGGGCTTGTTTCCTCTAGACTCTATCAAGTTTTTCTTTGCACTTATTTGCAACATAGATCAACCTTCAAAGGTAGGTGCCCTGGAAGCCTTCTGGGCTCCAGTACTGACAAAGACATAGCATTTGCAGCTAGTCTCATCTTGTTGCCCTGTAGGAGCAAATGAGTCGAACACTATACAAAGAGTGAGTGCTCATCCTTTGACCATTGATCTTCTTTTTCAATTACTTTCTTTTTCACAAGATAGTAGCCAGCCTACAAGAGCAGGTGCCCTAGAAAGCCTTTTGGGCTCCAGTAAATGACTAAGGCCTAGACCGTTGCCAGAGAGCAGTCCATAGCTCCACGGGTTTGCCTCTCCTTGTTGTCCCTATGGAGGGCAGATGAGCCTTACATTATACAAAGAATGAGTGCTCAACCCCTTGGCCATTGACTACCTTTTAAACTTTTATACTTTTGCATCCTTTAGATATAGCTTTTATGTGTTCTAATGCTTTAGTGTTTAACAATAGTGTTTGGTGGAGCACTTGTTTTAAGGACTAAAGGAGAACTT
The DNA here is from genome assembly GCA_001517045.1 of Pseudotsuga menziesii. Lineage (NCBI taxonomy): Eukaryota > Viridiplantae > Streptophyta > Pinopsida > Pinales > Pinaceae > Pseudotsuga > Pseudotsuga menziesii. The sequence continues at coordinate 352,075 of LPNX011070698.1, read as the reverse complement.
CCCAGTGAACCCAACCATACTGGCCAAGCCACATACTTCATAGCCAAAGACACAAAACAACATGGATTCTATCATGTACAGGGGTCAAGATGGGGAAAAGATCATCAATCTCACAAGTCTCAATCAATCTAAGTCATGGGGTAAACTTCAAAAACGGATGAACTAGATGTATGGGGACAAGCGACACATGGAACCAACAAAGCACTAAGGTTTACTCTTTGTACAAGCATGGCATAAGCAACAGTCTTCACAACAAGTTCTTTGGTTAGTCATGACACAAGTTCAAGCATTAGTACAATATAAGCATAAGTCACCATAATCATCCTAGCAAGACAAGCATAGGTGTTTGACATACATCATAGAGCAAAATCAAACTATGGAAGTGTATACCTAATCTCACCATATATACTTGTCTCCCTCTGATAGGCCCCTCTATATCTGTGTGTACCACATCTGATTTGTTGCTCTACTGATATGAACTAGGTCAAAGCATCTCAATGGACTAATGAATCTCAGTCCTAGCAAGGAAAATCTAATGAACAAGGCTCTGGAATGGCTGATGTTGTAATGATCCATGCTAATGCCCCATGTGAAAAATAGCTCGAAATAGAAAAGAGACAAGTCTGTATGCTGCATCTTGGTAGCACGACTGCAAAAATGTATATGTCATAACAGTAACTTAGGTGAAAAAGTAATGTATTAATAGAGAATGCAACCACATAATCTGGAATTAAATTGTGCACTACATGATAAGAAATTCAAATTAGAATTAGAATTCATCATTTTTCGCACTGGTTTATAATTAATGTAGTTGAATGATTGAAATCGGGGGATATGGATTCAAAACTAGTATGTTCTATCAAATGGTTATTGGAATTTGGAAATGTGATTATGAAAGTGGATTTGGAAATGTGGTTCATCAAATGTTTATTGGATTTTGGAAATGTGATCATGAAAGTTGAATTTTTCGAGCTTAAATGGTTTTAAACATTCAAATTTTGTTTATCATTATTCTAATTTCCAAACTCGTCAACCCTGCTTAAGTTGTGCCTACTTCCACAATGTCACCATTGAGTCTTGAGTCTATTTCAATTTCATATTTCTACCTTGTTTTGTGTTTTAGTACATGCTAGAGTTATAGTAATTAGATAGGGGTAGGGAGCTCATGCCAGGGCACACGTAGCTTCAAGCTTCAATTGAGACTTGACAAAATTAGCTGGTTATTTAGGCAAGCATGCATAATTTTCAAGGCTAATGTTGGAGAAGTGAGAAGTGAGACATGGATCTTTATGCTATTAAGGGAGATGGTGGGTTACTTCCCCATAAATGGATTCCTCTTAAGTTTCGTTGGGTTTGTGAATGGTTGATATGGATACTTGACTAGAAGAGTTCATCTATATATCTCGAATGGATCCATTTGTATTTGAAAATAGATGAATGTACTTCTCAATGGCCCCCAAAAGTCATAAGAGGAAAACTTGCCTTCTGGTTTGATTTCACAATCAGTGTTTGCAATAATCATGATCAACTAAGCCTGTCATTTGGACTATGAATTAGGATTCAAGGTGAAGAGGTACCTTAAACTGTTCCTAAAAGTTCAAATTGGAGTAACTCTTCACCCTTTGTCAAGTTGATTCCACTAGCAAGTTGAACCCTTGGTTAGGTTGTTTCCACCATCACCATTGACCCTTTCTTAAGCTACTTCCACCCTTTCTTTCCCTATTAGTTCATAAGGTATATGACTCTTTAGAATCCAAGGGTTTTTCCAGAGCAAAGGAAGTACACATCCGCCCTAGCACTACTAGTCCACCTCCAACCTGCATAAGTGTACATCTCCACTAAAGAGAGAAAATATACCTTTGCTAATGATTATTTCCTATAGGAGAGTATGTCTCTCCTTTGATTCGCAAAGTTGAATGACCAACAACATATATAACGGATTCCTTCCCTTAGTGGATCTCAATACTGGTTTGGTTGTTCCTGCGGTTGAATGATTTTTCAGTTATGTGCATCACGAGAGTAGTTTCCCTATTGTGTTATTTTATAAGTATTGATTTGCTTCTTCTTGGAAAGGAGTAAATTTTGTTATTGAAGTGCTTCAAGATAATAGTTTTGGTATTCATGAACATATTATTTAGGGTTACTCCATCTTTTGTCTCTATCGATCTCTATGTTCAATGGAGATTGTATAGATTGTATTTCATTTTCATCCAACCTTGTTTTTCTGCTAGAAGTTTACTCCTTGCCAAGTGAATCTTGATTGGTTATAAATGTTTTTAGATTGATTTCTTCATATTGTTGGGTATTTTTTATGTTCCTAAAGGTTTTTCTATATGGTTTCTTGGGTTATTTGGGTAAGACGTTACTTATTAAAAACCATAGAGTGGAACAATGCAAATTTTGTCTCTATATTGAGGAATTTGATTACATTTATTTTAATATACGATGAAATTTTGATGTATTAATACATTTCAATTGAAATGAATGATTTATTTTAACATGCCATCATTGAAGGGTTGAATATATAATATCCCTTCAAAGTGAAATAGGACCATACCCTTCAAATTTGATCCTTAACGACGAGTGCAGAAAACTTGCCTTCTGGTTTGATTTCACAATCAGCGTTTGCAATAATCATGATCAACTAGCCTGTCATTTGAACTATGAATTAGGATTCAAGGTGAAGAGGTACCTTGAACTGTTTCTAAAAGTTCAAATTGGAGTAACTCTTCACCCTTTGTCAAGTTGATTCCACGAGCAAGTTGAACCCTTGGTCAGGTTGTTTCCACCATCACCATTGACCCTTTCTTAAGCTACTTCCACCCTTTCTTTCCCTATTAGTTCATAACGTATATGACTCTTTAGAATCCAAGGGTTTTTCCAGAGCAAAGGTAGTACACATCTGCCCTAGCACCACTAGTCCACCTCCAACCTGCATAAGTGTACATCTCCACTAGAGAGAGAAAATATACCTTTGCTAATGATTATTTCGGATTTCCTATAGGGGAGTATGTCTCTCCTTTGATTCGCAAAGTTGAATGACCAACAACATATATAAAGGGATTCCTTCCCTTAGTGGATCTCAATACTGGTTGGGTTGTTCCTGCAGTTGAATGATTTTTCAGTTATGTGCATCATGAGAGTAGTTTCCCTGTTGTGTTATTTTATAAGTATTGATTTGCTTCTTCTTGGAAAGGAGTGAATTTTGTTATTGAAGTGCTTCAAGATAATAGTTTTAGTATTCATGAACATATTATTTAGGGTTACTCCATCTTTTGTCTCTATCGATCTCTATGTTCAATGGAGATTGTATAGATTGTATTTCATTTTCATCCAACCTTGTTTTTTCTGCTAGAAGTTTTACTACTTGCCAAGTGAATCTTGATTGGTTATAAATGTTTTTAGATTGATTTCTTCATATTGCTGGGTATTTTTTATGTTTCTAAAGGTTTTTCTATATGGTTTCTTGGGTTATTTGGGTTAGACATTACTTATTAAAAACCATAGAGTGGAACAATGCAAATTTTGTCTCTATATTAAGGAATTTGATTCCAATTCTTTTAATATACGATGAAATTTTGATGTATTAATACATTTCAATTGAAATGAATGATTTATTTTAACATGCCATCATTGAAGGGTTGAATATATCATATCCCTTCAAAGTGAAATAGGACCATACCCTTCAAATTTGATCCTTGACGACGAGTACAGAAACTGGCGGCTAAATACGGATTTATGAAGTGGCGGCTGTGCACTAACGAATATGACAACGGCATGTACAGCGGAACAGTACAGATGTCTAAGTGTGAACATGTAAGCGTACAGATGGATGTAGAATTAATTTTGGTGTACAGACGCGGATGTACAGATATGCGGAGTACAGTTGTGGACAGTACAGACCGGCAGACTATGGCAGCGTGACAGCACCAATACAAAACAGCAGTATGAAATTACAAACAGCATTTTGTTGTATGGAACAGTGGCATACGAATTGATTGGCTCTGATACCAATGTTGCAGCGGAAGCTGTAAGAACAGAAATAATCTACAGACTGCAATTTGAATGTATAAAATATTTATTGAAATGAATGATGTGTTAGAATGACCAAATGGCCTGAATATATAGACCTCAATGGTGTCTCTTCACAACGTAAAGCTATGGCTTTATGTGATGGTGAAACTTGGTAATTACAATTAAATTATTAATTACAAATATAATAATTATAAGTAACATTATTTGTATTTTAACTTTTATCTTTTTTACAGTAATCACCTTGGAGCCTTCCTCATCCCGAGGCACGCATTGTTATGCACAGAAAAAGGTTTTTGCACTTTCTTAGAACTGAGCATGTTCCTCTTAATAAAGTGGATGAAACAGTAAATGGACCACTGACTCTCAACTTTTGTGAAACAAGCAACCTAAGACAACAAACACTAATAGGTTGTCAGATCTATATAGCTTTCTGTCCATGCACCCTCCAACATTCAATAGGATTCACCTATACCATGCTTGTAGCCTCCCTCATAGCATGTGTGTAAGTGGGGCTACTTAGTTCTACAAAATCAAAATGTATCATTGAATTATCCTTGCTTCATCAAGATTGTATATCTTCAATATAGGTTCAGAAAACCCTTATTTTGCATCGAGATAATGTATCAACATCTGAGAAACAAGCAACATAAGACAACACACACATAATAGGTTGTCATATCTCTATAGCTATGTCGCCATGCACCCTCGGGCCTCCACCATCCAATAGGATTCACCTACACCATGCTTGTAGCCTCCCTTGTAGCATGTGTGTAAGTGGGGCTACTTAGTTCTGCAAAATTAAAATGTATCATTGAATTATCCTTGCTTCATCAAGATTATATATCTTCAATATTGGTTCAGAAAACCATTCTTTTGCCTTGAAATAATCTATCAATGCAACTCTATCTTACCTATCTCAATACCACTTGGGATTAGGCACATAAATAGCGATATGAATAGGGGTGCTTATCTTTTCATACCTCTTCCCCATCAACTTTTGGAGTTCTTTAAGAAAAAGATCCAAAAAGCGATTTCCCTCACGAATGGTGGATTATAGCTTATCAATCATGATATCAAATGTTTGATATATCTCCCCAAGACTAGGGTAAGATGAATCTGCACATCTTATCATCTCTATTGTTGGAGATGTGAATGAAACAATGTATTTGAGATCATTCCACCAATCATCATCCCCAATCATCTAGTTTATTTCATGGCCTATTTTGTCTCAAACTCCCCCTATTTAGTGTTGAATTTTTAGCATTAGCATGAATACTTTAAAATTTGCAGACTAACATATAACAAATGACAAGTGCAGTAAACAACATCAACTCACTGAACACAAGAGTTTTTCATTGGGGAAACCTTTAAAGGAAAAAAACCTCAAAAGCATTAGTAATTCATCTCGTAAATGAGATCACTAAGTTCTTCAATGAATTCTCAAACCTTAATGGGTTTGTTCAACAGATCCACAATTTACAGAAGATAATTTTTCACAGAAAAAATCCAAACTAGGGCTTCAAGCCCTAGTTCCTTCCCGCTGCCCAAAAATCTAGATCCGCCCGAATAGCCAGCCCAGATTTTTCTTTTGCCTGCCCCGATCTGTTTTAGGCCTGCCCGAGCCCTGCCCAGATCCTCTACTCACCTGCCTGGTACCTACTGCCCTACCCGGATCTGTTGCAACTCTGCCCGAGGTCTACCTATTTGTTGCCCGTGTTCTGTTTTGCTTCCCGGAGGGTAGATCTGTCTCCCGGCCTTGCCCAAGGTCCTTACGGGCAAGCCTGTGTGCTGGCCGAGGGTCTGTGCAAACCCGACAGCCTTCACAAGCCTGTTGGCTGCTACCTGAGACCCTTACAGGTATGCCTATAGGCTGCCCGAGGGTTTGTAGCAAACCTGAAACCCTCTCGACCTGCTTTTGTTTGGAAGAGGGGTCGAGCCCTAAAGGAGGCTGCCCGAAGAAGGAAGGAGGACGACCGTGAGAGAATCAGGCTGCCCGTGAAGACTGGAGCTGCCCGGTGAGAACCAGAGGTTGCCCGGAGAAGAAAAGAGGAGCTAGGGTAAAACCCTAACTCATAAAAGACTAATGTTTCTCTTTGACAATGAAACCCTAGTTTAGGGTCTTCCTTCAATAGGTGAGAATGCCCTAGCTAGACTCATCCATGCTAGGGCATGATCACAAAACAACTTTCTTCTTCCTGAACCAACGAATTCTTCTTCTTAGAGCAGTTGTACCTGTGAGAGCAAGTGTGTGTGATAATGAAATGGATTGATCTTCTTTTATAGCCTTTGAGTTACCTGTGAGTGGACCAAAACTCAAAAGAACAAAATAATATTCTTTTATTCTTTTATCACTTTGACTTTTGCCTTTAATGGTACTAAAGGTCTTTTTGTACTTTCACTTTGACAACTTAGTAGTACTAAGGGTCCTTATGTATTTTAGACTTTTGCTTTAACCTTCTTCAAGTGCCCTGTGGTCAAAACAAATAGTCAAGGTGGTCCTTCATCCCCACTCAAGGTACATCATCATAAACAGAGAGAATTACTAATGCTTTTATCTCACACTATGTGTGACACCAAGATCAGAGACTAAAGCGTCTTAACCGAGGGTAGATAAGCTTGGAGAAGATCACAAAACCCACTGATCGAGGGTCATAGTGTCACACATGCCTGGACCCGGCCTAGGGCTTATAGTGTTAACCTGGTAATAGACCAGGTGCCTCAGCCATAGGTTGCATAATTTGACACTAGGTCAAATACTTGGTAACAGACCAAGCGCCTCCATTCTCTCGGAGAATGGCCCTCAGCCCCGGGTTGAGTCCCTAGTCCCGGACTAGGTAAATTCCTGGTAACTGACCAGGTTCCTCCATTCAACGAATGGACGCTCAGCTCTAGGCTGAGTCCCCTAGTGCTAGACTAGTTCCACATCCTGGTCCCGGACCAGATGTCACCATTCAACAGAATGGTCACCAGTGCTGGACTGGTTCTATATCCTAGTCCCGGACCAGATATCCCTATTCAATAGAATGGTCACTCAACTCAAGGTTGAGTCCTCCAGTACTGGACTGGTTCCACATCTTGGTCCCAGATGTCTCCATTCTCCTAAGAGAATGGCTCTCGATGCTACTCAAAAAAATCAACACTCCCTCTCAGCGAGAGAGGCATTCTGTGCCATGTCAAGCTTGTCACAAAAGTACACAAACTTTGTTGTTGTCAGAGGCTTGGTCAGGATATCTATGATCTGTTCATCCGCACGAATGTACTGCAATTTCAGAGCACCTCTTTGTACTAGGTCTCTCATGAAATGATACTTCATTTCAATATGCTTTGATCTGTCATGAAACACCAAGTTCTCCGAAAGCTTAATGCAACTCTGATTATCGCAATGGATGATCGTTGAGTTAAGCTTTCCACCAAACAGATCAGATAGAAGTTTTCTAAGCCAAATTGCTTCCTTGCAGCAATATATTATGCCTCAGCTGTACTCTGAGCTATGGAACCCTACTTCTAGCTGGACCAAGAGATCATTGTAGATCCCATACTGAAGCAATAACCAAAGGTGCTTTTCCGGTCTACTGCACTACCAGCCCAATCTAAATCAGCATATCTTGCTAATAATACTCCACTGCTAGAAGGATACCTAAGCCCATAAGTGATAGTACCTCGCACATATTTGAGTACTTGTTTAGCAGCTACCCAGTGTATGTGCTTCAAATCGGACATGAACTGACTCGGAGCATTCACTATGTAGCAGATATCTAGTCTCGTATGCACGAGATACATCAAGGATCCAATACGTTGTCTGTACAGAGTAGAGTCCACACTTTGTGAACCGGTGGCTAAGTCACGCAACTTTGTCAAGTTGGTAGTCATGGGTACGCTCATGGACTTGCAATCCTGCATCCCATATCTCTGTTAGATGTCCACTGCATACTTTCCTTGTGTCAAGAAAATCTCGCTTGGCGTTTGCCAGACCTCTAAGCCAAGGAAATAGTGCATCAAACCGAGATCCTTCATCTCAAATTCAGAGGTAAGCTCCCTCTTACATTGTTCTATCAAATGTTCATCACCTGCAAGAAACAAGTCATCCACATATAGAACAAGGATCAAGATATGATATGAACATCCTTAAAGTACAAGTTGGAGACAGTTGTACTTTTGGAAAACCCCAAGTTGTGGAGAAATCCATCCATCCTCGCATACCAAACTCTCGGAGCCTGTCTCAGTCCATACAAGGCTTTCTTTAGTTTACACACATGGGTATTATTCCCATGAGTCACAAAGCCTTTAAGTTGTTCAATATAGACTTCCTCCTCAATCTTGCCATTGAGGAAGGTTGTCTTTACATCCATCTGATGTAACTTCCATCCGAGTACTGAAGCAAGAGAAATGATGGTTCTAATGGTAGTATACCTGGCAACAGGAGCAAATGTCTCATCATAGTCCATGCCTTCTTTCTGAGTGAAGCCACGAGCTACGAATCTGGCTTTATACTTCTCCACACTACCATCAGCAGCATGCTTGATTTTGTAAAGCCATATGGATGTCACCACTGACTTTCCTGTTGGTCTGGAACAATTTCCCATGCATCATTCTTCATGATTGAACTCTAGTCTTCAATCATGGCATCAACCCATACATGTTGACTTGTTGCTTCTTCATACGTGGAAGGTTCTGCACTGATGAGCTGGCTCATAAGACCGGAGTACTTTTTGTGGTCTTATGCTTTCTCTGAAAGTCTCGGGAGGAGCTTTATGCTTCTCGGCTTCTTGTACTATTTCTCGGTACCAAGCAGGTCTCCTTTTGGAAGGAGGAACTTCAAGCAGTTCTTCTGGTGGACTTTCAATGTCCTCAGGTGCATCTAGAATTTGATCCTCAAATTCCTCTTCCTCCCTCTGAACTTCTGAATCTGGAAACTCAAGGGGAGGTACTTCATCTTCCTTTGAAAGCTCTTGTGTTTGACAAAACACAGCTTCCTCATGGAAGATCACAACTCTATTGACTTCAATGTACCTCTGTCTAGGTACATAGATGTGGTAGGCCTTCGAGCCATCACTGTAACTGACAAATTTACCTTTCTTACCGGAAGGCTCTAACTTAGCCCTTTTTTCTTTTAGCACATGAATGTAAACTGGAGTGCCAAATTTCCTCATGTGGTCTACTGCAAGTTTCTTTCTGGTGAAGACTTCTTCTAGAGTCTTCTCCCCCAAGATAGCATGAGGGCTTCTGTTCTGGATATACATAGCAGTACCTGCAGCTTCAGCCCACAAGAATAAAGGAAGATCTAGATCAATAAGCATGGCTTTAGCAGCTTCACAAATCGTTCTGTTCTTCCATTATGCAACCCCATTCTGCTGAAGGTTGTACGGTACTGTCAACTCTTTCTTGATTCCTACTTCTCGACAAAAATCATCAAACTCATTAGATTCATACTCACCTCCGTTATCTGATCTTAAGATACAGATGTGTCTGCCAGTCTGATTTTCAATTAGAGCCTTGAACTCTTTGAACCTATCAAAAGTTTCACCTTTGGCCTTGAGGAAGTAAATCCATGACTTCTGAGAGTGATCATCTATGAACAAGACATAATACAAGCACCCACTCAAGGAGGGTGAAGACATATGCCCACAAATGTCAGAGTGAATCAAATCTAAAATGCCTTTAGATCTATTCTTACTTTTCGAAAAGGATTTCTTAGTGTTCTTACCTAGAGCACATCCTTTGCAAATTCCATCATGTTTTGGAGATACCTCAAGCGTACTTGTCACCATCTTCTGCAAGCCTGGGAGAGTTGTGTAGTGAAGGTGTCCATACCTTCTATGCCACAGCTCACATGGATCAACTGTATGATGTACCAAGGCATGAGTGGAATCTTCTGAAGCCTTGTAAAAGCCTCCCTCTTGAACCCCAATCTGAACAGCTAAGCTTAGCTTTTCATCCTTTGCCCATAGTAGGACCTTCTTGTCCATGACGAGGAATCTGTAGCCCTTGTCCTCTAAGCCAGCAACAGATGGAAGATTCTTCTTCAAACCAGGAACATATAAGACATCATCAAAATGTAAAACCGTACCTGAATCAAGTTGAAGTGAAGTTGAGCCAACTCCTTCAATCTTGTAAGTGGAGTCATCTCCAAGTTCCACCTGAGTAGTGAAATTCTTCTTTCTATAACTGGTGAGAGCTCCACAGTTACCTGTCATTTTCCTGGAGGCACCATTATCCACCAACCAAGAGGTAGCACTGTTTGTGATGGATCCAGAGAGAGCGGAGATCAGGTAGTACTCTCTTCTAGGTTCATCTTCTTTGTTAGCCCTAGTGTTCTTCTTCTTCTTAGGTTCTTCTTCTTCTGCAGTAGATGCTTGAAATCTTCTTTTGAGTTTCTTCTTGGTCTGCCTGCAATCCCTGGCAAAGTGCCCAAACTTGTGGCAATTATAGCACTCCACTTTTGAAACATCAGAGAACTTACCTTGGGGTTTCTTTCCCTTCTTTTGTTGAGAGGGGGCTTCTTGAACTTCTTTGTCTTTGCTGTAAGTGCAAGGTTTCCTTCCTTAATTGCCTTGCCTGAAGTCCTTCCCTCTTCTTCTAAGCAATCATGCCAAAGTATTTCGAAATTTGGTTGATTCTCACGTCCACTGACAGATGCCAAGAATGCTTCCCAAGAGCTTGGGAGACCATCGACCACAGTCTGCACAAGGTCATCATCATCAACAGCAATCCCAATAGCAATAAGTTGATCTCTTACCTATGCAATCTTTGTGAAGAAGCCACCAACCCCTTCATCCTTGTTCATCTTCAATGTTCGGAGCCTTTTCTTTAAGACTCTCTTCTGACTGGGAGCCTTCTTCTCATACAAGTTAGCCAAAGTGTCAAAACATTCTTTGGCAGTCTTTAATGTTGTGATGTTGGACATCATAGTTTCTTTGACAAAATCATAGATGATCCTTCTAGCCTTAGCCTGCTTCTTCTTGTAAGCAACTCTGCCAGCATTAGATGTTGTCTCTTTACTGGCGTTGAACACAATGTCATCAAGGTCATCTTCTTCTAGAATAGTTGTAAGCATAGCTTTCTAGGAGTTGTAGTTGGCTGAACCTTGAAGCTTCTCTTCCTGTCTGAAGATGTTGATGGCCATCTCTACCACTTAGTCAAATGTCAAGTCTGCAAAATATCCCAAGGTCTAGGAAGAGAACAACAATTTCATGTTACTGGGTCTTCACATGCTATGCTCTGATACCATGTTGAATTTTTAGCATTAGCATGAATACTTTAAAATTTCAGACTAACATATAACAAATGATAAGTGCAGTAAACAACATCAACACACTGAACACAAAAGTTTTTCACTGGGGAAACCTTTAAAGGACAAAATCCCCAAAAGCATTAGTAATTCATCTCGTAAATGAGATGACTGAGTTCTTCAATGAATTCTCAAACCCTAATGGGTTTGTTCAACAGATCCACAATTTACAGAAGATCATTTTTCACAAAAAAAATCCAAACTAGGGCTTCAAGCCCTAGTTCCTTCTAGCTGCCCAAAAATCCAGATCTGCCCGGATTTTTCTTTTGCATGCCCAGTACTTGTTGCCCTGCCCTGATCTGTTGCAGCTCTGCCCGAGCTGGCCGAGTTCTTCCCAGTTGTTTCCCGTGTTCTGTTTTGTTGCTCGAAGGGCAGATCTGTCTACCCGGGCTTGCCCAAGGTCCTTACGGGCTGGCTTGTATGTTGCCTGAGGGTCTGTGCAGACCCGGCAGCCTTCACAGGCTTGCTGGTTGCTACCCTAGGGTCTGTAGCAGACCCGGAACCCTCCCTGGTTGCTGCTGTAGGCTGCCCGAGGGTTTGGAAGAGGGGTCGAGCCCTAGAGGACGCTGCTCGGAGAAGGAAGGAGGACGATCGTGAGAGAATCAGGCTGCCCATGAAGACTGGGAGTTGCCCGATGAGAACTAGACGCTACCCGGAGAAAAAAAGAGGAGATAGGGTAAACCCCTAACTCATAAAAGATTGTTGCTGCTCTTTGACAATGAAACCCTAGTTTAGGGTTTTACTTCAATAGGTGAGAATGCCCTAGCTAGACTCATCCATGCTAGGGCATAATCACAAAACAACTTTCTTCTTCCTGAACCAACAAATTCTTCTTCTTGGAGCAGTTGTACCTATGAGAGCAAGTGTGTGCGATAATGAAATGGATTGATCTTCTTTTATAGCCTTTGAGTCACCTGTAAGTGGACCAAAACTCAAAAGAACAAAATAATATTATTTTATTATTTTATCACTTTGACTTTTGCCTTTAGTGGTACTAAAGGTCCTTTTGTACTTTCACTTTGACACCTTAGTGGTACTAAGGGTCCTTATGTATTTTAGACTTTTGCTTTAGCCTTCTTCAAGTGCCCTGTGGTCAAAACAAGTGGTCAAGGTGGTCCTTCATCTCCACTCAAGGTACATCATCATAAACAAAAAGAATTACTAATGGCTTTATCTCACACTCTGTGTGACACCAAGATCGGATACTAAGGTGTCTTAACCAAGGGTAGCTAAGCCTTGGAGAAGATCACAAAGCCCACTGATCGAGGGTCAGAGTGTCACACATGCCTAGACCCGTTCTAGGGTCAGAGTGTCACACATGCCTAGACCCGTTCTAGGGCTTATAATCTTATCCTGGTAACAGACCAGGTGTCTCAGCCATAGGCTGTATAATTTGACACAAGGTCAAATACTTGGTAACAGACCAAGCGCCTCCATTCTCTCAGAGAATGGCCCTCGGCCCCGGGCCAAGTCCCTAGCCCCGGACTAGGTAAATTCCTGGTAACTAACTAGGTGCCTCCATTCAACGAATGGCCGCTCAGCTCTAGGCTGAGTCCCCCGGTGCTAGACTGGTTCCACATCCTGGTCCCAGTCTAGGGCTTATAGTTCAAATTCAAATTCAGTATGATACAGAAATAAATGGAATCAAAAAGTTCCAATACGAAAAAAGTTAGACCATACACCTCTTAAATATGGTACTATATATAATATTAATTTGAATTTGTTGGGCCTTTTGGCTTCCACTTCCTCCCTCGCAGATCACAACAGTTACAAATATCAACAGCAATCAGCCTCCAGGAGAGCAATTTAGGCATAGCGTGGGAAGTGGGAACGATGAAGGAGAATAGGGCTTTTATCATTAAAATAAATTTAATTCCCCTATTTAATTTCTATAGTTGCACATCATCAAAACCAAATTATCGGCAAAGTTTTGAATTATTTTGGTCAGTACAGCTAAATTTGGTAACTAAGTTTAAAACTCAGGAAGAAACAGTGGCTGTAACACTACAATGCAAGTAAGCCAACAAGAAGCAGTCCATTTAGTGTGCCAGCTCAGTTTCCTGCCTATTTCAATCTCTACAAATTCATGCATTGGTTGTCCAAATAATACAGTATAAAAACCACACCTCACTTTTGTTTTCTATGCGGTGCTTTAATCCAAGGATTCTGCCAATTAATATCATAATTGATAATTATTGTACATTAGAACTCAAAAACAGGTTTGTAGCAAAACATAACAAAAGATAGTTAATGAGGTGTGAGAAATTGTTTGACCTATATAAATGGCATGAAGCATAGCTTTGAGGTTATTCACATCACATTGAAGCTGAGAGAGAAATTTATCAAGATCATCTCCTTCCAATAGATAATAAGCTGTTTCTTTGTGCTTTTCATGCACTTGATCAAGAGCAGCTGTATAAGAAGTGTCACGGGACTGAGCCTTGAGCACAAGATCATACAACATGTCTGTCACCTTTGACATTGCAGATACAACAACCACCTTCTTCTCCGATGGATCCCCCACAATAATTCCAGCCACATTCCATAATCTTTCAGCAGTGCCCACGCATGTTCCACCAAACTTGTGAACAGCCCACATTTTACCTTTTGGAAGAGTAACTTCTTTAGAAGGCATTTCTGTAGTAACAACACCTACCAAAAGGTAGGAAAGTATTAAATGAGAAAGTGGACATGTTAACAAAGGTAATTGTCATTAGTCATTACGGAACTGTAAATACTAATTCATTGAGAGTCCAGGATCATCTTCTAACAAATAAAGTTCAATGAATTTCAGCTAACTTCCAAATTTATAACTCTCCTGAACATTCAAGCAAAGATGATGTTTACAGTGAGATCCATTCACCTGCCAAAGCAGCCTTCACATATGTGTGCAACCCATGCCTTCTTTTTCTTGTTTCATAGACCTTTAATCTGCAATATGCATTCAGCTACAAAAATTAGAATTTGTATATAGACATTCAGAAAGAAAGCTCTAAAGTTTCTACTCAAAAGATCAGAGACTGTTGGGATGAATTTGACACTGCGAATGTATTTTTTTAGCTCAGAATTAAAGAATCCCTTATATTTAATAGATACTCAATTATTTTAACTTCAGACAGATTTGCATACTAATTTACAATCCGTTATCTCTATGTTATGTATTAGAAGGAACACTTGAAAATAACAATCAAAACATGAATTTGACTCAATATAAAACAGGCATTCAAAATAATATGCAATGCTCATAAAAAAAATTCCCACATTAGTTTCACCTTGTATTTCTTCAGAAGCCAACCTATTTTCAGTATAACCTTTCATGTTATCCTTTAGATTGTTTTCCAGCTTTTATGTGTACTTCCAGTTGTAGTTGTTTAGCCTTTCATTTCCTTTTTACCTTAATGACTTTCTAGATTACTAAACCTGACACACTTTTAATGCACTAATTGGTTTCTTCTTGAGTTCATTGCAGTTCTGCTGGAATACAGTTATTAGTTAATATGGCTGCTAAGTACATATATTTTGAAACATACCATCAGTTAGTACATGTGGCAATTCCATCCTGGCTCCCCAGTGTAAAAGTAGTCAATAGAAATACAAATTGATGTATACAAAATACAAACAGTATCATCCAGGAAGGTACTAACTAGAAGTGCACATCAAGTTCTCATGTACTAACTAGACAGCCAAAATTTAATAATTTATAATTGTAACATCCTCCAGTGCTTTCCAGACAAAATTAGTTCCACAATCTCATTTGCAAGTGTATATATGATGGCATCTGGCTCTAGTGGCTTCGGGCGATACACATGCCCCCTGCTATAGCATAAGCCTACATCTAGAATTCAAAGCTGAAGCTTCATCTGTGGCAGGAAAATATCTTGTAATCCAGCCGTCTTGAATTTAGGGTTATATGATTTGTTTGTCAAGTCTACAGAACTCCTCTGGGTCTTTACAAGGGGCTCTCACTGAGTCAAGCATGAGCAAAGCCAGATGACTCCATAAGTATCCACTGCATGTTCCAACAGGGCTAAAGAAGGATGCTGGATGTTGCTTTTGGCATCACACCATTGATTTAGAATTCTCAATTTGCCAAAACTAGCTGCATTAGTTGAACACTGAAGTGGAGATAGTAAAACAGAAAGGTGCAATCACAAGCATTTATGCTAGGAAATAATGAAGAGCTAAAACTGCTACTAGATGTATGGGAGATTCAACCACACTATGATGCAATGCATGAATACTGGCTACAAAATCCAGTGTGATTTATCAATGAATTGAAAACAGTTACAGAGATACTAATAATTTCATTTCACAATTATATGTTATGTATAATTTAACTTTTAACTTTCGGCATTAATCCTTTAAGAGTCAGATTTTGATACCCATTGGTTTGGAGCTCTGCACATCACAGTAGGGTTCCATTTCTAGTTGCAACACTACCCTAGCATGGCCACTCTGGCCGCCGCCTCTAGTCCAGCTTATCGACCTCCTCCCCTTAGCAAAGTCCCTGACCTCCCATCAGCTCTATGACCCAATTGTGGCCACTACCTAAGCTGCCCCTAGCTACCCCTTCCATCCCAGCTAATCAAGCCTCCCTCCGTTGGAAAAGTCTCTGACCTCCACTCGGCTCCATGACTCGGTTGCAGCCACTATCTAAGCCATCTCCCTATAGTCTCCCTCCGCAAGCATTCATTTCAATGGATCCTCCTCAGTAGATAATACCTGAGAAGATGAACACTCTATTGGGCTTCCCAAATCCAAGTCTCCCCACTAGCCCCTTGCATTTAAACAGATTTGGCTGATCCAAGTTTCCCATGGAAGGCACCTTTGTTCTCCCCTATTCTACGTGAAGTTCACTCCTGGGCCCATCTCCACTAGAACCATAATACCTCCTTCCTCTGGCAAAGATCAACAACTAGATGCTTCAACCATGTGGACTCGGTTGGGTTTGGACCCTCCCAATGCACGTCCAAGCCACTAATGGAAAGAAAGAGGTCATTCAAGTCCACCCTCAATAAAGTCATCCAACACAAAGTGAGATGAAAAGCATATATTCCCTCTTTCTGAATCAAAATGGTAAGAGAAGAAATAACCTCGACCATGCCAACAGTTTTAGATGCAGCACACAATACTAGCAATGGATTAATCTGCAGATTTAATGGCCTTTGCCCAAAACTCTCACATCTACATTTGTGGATTTCCACTAACTAGAAGCCCAAAATCAAGAAATAAGCTTTTATATACCCATACACAAAAGGGTTCTTCACTGGTGAACTGAACCTGGCTGAGAACAAAGACCTTATCCTCAACTCGACCCCCTAGTTCTAGGGCAAAGTTGGGCTATGCATGAAGCTATGGATCCCAATCTTTCATGCTTCTTCAAACTTGCTCTCCATTACACCAAATTGGATAAGGATTCTCAACCATCAAATTCATTTCCAGGGTTTTCACTCTTTAAAATATACTGAATGCTATGATACCAGACACATCCATATAAGCCATCATGTCCCGTGTCATCGTGTCGAACACGGACATGTCCTGACACGGTGTCGGACACTTGTTTTGGACGTGTCCTGTTTTAGGACACGTCCAAAACACGTGTCCGACACCGTGTCAAGACGTCTCCTAAAAGCAGGACACTTCTAACCAAAAAAATATGTAAAAAAACAATTTTAACCTCATTCATTCACATTTTTTAGTGAGGCTTGAGCTCTAAGAGGGTTTTTATTTGCAGGTGAAGAGCATTAGAAGGTTTTCCATCTTGATCTACTCCATTTTGTATTTTCCAGTGGCATTCCGACATCTATGTAATACATTTTGATTTTGATGACTTAATGAGAAATTTTTTGAGTCTATGAGAACCCACTGCACCAATGGAATTACAGCCCCCCATGTTTGTCATCCTTCTCTCTCTGCAGTTTGTGATGTATTTTTATTATTTTTCCATATACATTTACATATTACATTGTTTGGCTCTTATTTGTGCTGTATTTTTATTATTTTTCCATGTATATTTAAATATTGCATTGTTTGGCTCTTAGCCTCTCAAATCAAGTCAGGGAGCACACCAACAAGTATTTTGTAGGGGCATATTCCACAAACAACATCACAAGAGGATTCATTTTACATAGGGGAGGTTACCCCTTATTTCTATTCCTACCCATGACATTCAATCTAACTGGCATCATCATTGTAAGTGGCATAATCTAAAATATAAAGTGTGTAGATAAATGAGATTCTTCATTCTTCCATATATTTAAAGCATGTATATAATCTTTAAATATAATTTAAATATAATTGATAGATGAGATTCTTCATTCTTCCATCTTGATCTACCTGTTTTGTATTTACTATTACTTTTAGTCTATTTGGCATTTTCCAATGGCATTCCGACATCTATGTAATACATTTTGATTTTGATGAATCAATAAGAAATATGGTTTTGACTCCGTATTGACATCTTGATCTATGACTATCATGAGTATCATGAATTATCTATGTGTCTCATAATCTCATTGTGATTACTGATTTGTAAATGTGTAACTACTAATGTTAAATGTGCATTAATTCATATTTCTATTGAATATTTGTAAATATTTGGATCTATATGTCTATAATTTTTAATATATATCATTTTTTAAATATATATATATAACGTGTCCTATGTGTCCTGATTCCGGGGATCATTGTGTCCATTTCGGACACTCGAATCCCTGTATCCTTCATGTCCCATGTCCTCATGTCAAGTGACTTAAACTAGAAGTATGTTAGCAAATTCTAATTCTGGTTAATAGAAGCATAAAGAAGGCCCATCACTACATATACCCGAATCTTTGTTGACATGGATTTCAGCCAAGGTTTTCCCACATAAATCAAGTTGGATGCGAAGGAATGCATCTAGACACATCCCCTTGATTACGAGAAGGTTGCCTTCTGATGTAAGGCATGGCTTAAAATTGGTGACATTGAAACTCACTACCCAAAATCCAACAAAGAATATTGACCCTCAAGAGATTCCACAAAAATCCTGCTTGGTGGCGATAGCCACATAAGACCACCATTTTATCAAGAAGGATCTCCCAAAGACCTCCCCTCTCACCCCCAAGTTGCACCAAAAAGAAGTCACTTCACCAATCAGTTTGGGGAAAAGGAAAGTCATAATGTGACCCCTCTCCTTAGGAGGGTTTGCAGGATAGGGTTCCATTAGAAAAACTAGTGCCACGGAACCCCGTCCACAACCCAAAAGAAAAAGCAACAATAACAACATTGTAATAACCCGAATCCGAGGTTTACTCAGAGAGATAATCCATCTCTAAAATATTATATATGTAAAAATTGAATGATGATATTACAAATTGTTTGGCCTCTTATAAATATGGTTTGGCCATTAAATATGAGGAATCACGTCCTCTTGTTAAATATAATTATGTTTTTATTATTTATTACTTATTTACAATTTTATTTATTATTTATTATTTATATTTGTTACATTGCCACCCTCTTTAAGGGAAGCTTTGTCCTCAAAGCTGAATTTGGCGTTTCCTTTTATTCTGGATCTTTGTGGATGCTAATGTGATATGTGCGCTCTGGTCTTATCTCTTTTATTTGATGATGATCTGGATCCTTTTCATGTTGTAACTCCTTTTATTTAGGTCTATAACCTTATGAACCATACAGTCGATGCTTAGTTCCTTTCCATCTGAATTCCATGTATTGTTTTTGTACATTGGTAGAGTACATTCCCAACAATGTTAACCAGTCAGCACCTAATATGAAGTCTACTTCCTTGAGAGGTAAGGCAAAACATTCAAGCTGCAAGTTTAAGTTTTGTATTTGCACTGCAACCTTATGACATTTTCCCACTTCTTCAATGTGTTGATCAGCGATGGTTGAGGCTTTAAGTCTTTTTGCAAGGAACACAAAAAGATTTAGCTCTTTTTCCTTGTTGATATCAATCACCTTATGGGTACTTCCAGAATCGACCAAAATTGTGATGTCCTTATTCTTAACTGTCCCAATATGTTTTAATCTCTTTGGTTATGACTTCCTTGATTCTGTTACTCGAGGTAGGAGTTGTTCATATTTTAAGTTGTCGCGACTTCTCAACTGAGATGGGGTATATTTTTTTGTGAGTGGTTGGCTTTCCTTTTGTTGGGTGTTAACCTTCTTAACAGTCACTAGATCTTCTTCCTTACAAGTTTATTGAACACGGGTAATAGCTGCTATTGAAACTTCAGATGGGCTTGTGTCTTTGTCTGAATCGGAAGTATCTTCTTCAGCTGATACATGTACTTCTCTCTCGTTTATAATTTTGTTGTGTGGTGTATGATGGGTTTTGCATTTATGATCTGAGATCCAATTTTCTCCGCACCGACAACATTATTCTTTTTCCTTTTACTGTGACTATTGGAGCGGTTGGTCGATGTTTTTGAACCATTTTCGAATTCATAGTCGTATGATTGAGATTTGTTGCACTGATGACCAGGTAACCATATATCTTCGAAATATCTACATCGTGTTTCTTGTTGTCGCAAATATCCTTTGTCAAGGTTCCCTTGTCTTGATCTTTTAAACTTCTCAATGATTTTTGTCTTGCGTCGGGCCTTATCCAAATTGGATACATTATGCAATTCTAACTCTTCTCTTATGTAAGGTTTAAGACCAGAGACATACGTCTAGAGACGCTGACCATTTGTTAATTCTGGTACACGCGTCGCTAAGGATTCCCATTCGTATGTGTATTCTTCCACGTCGCCTTTTTGCTGCAACCTAGTCATTTTTTCGAAAAAAGTCCTTCTCTATCACATCTTCAAATCGTTTGAAAAAATCATTTTTTAATGTGTCCCAGCTGTAAGCACATATGTTTGTCGTCTTCTTCCACCACATGTACCAGCTATACGCCCGACCCTCGAGCTGCATGGAGATGTATTTAACTTTTTCATCGTTAGATAAAATTTTGTGAATGCAAAAGAATTCCTCCGCTTTATTGATCCATGCGACACTTTGTTTCGTCTCGCCATCAAATTTGGCTAATTCCAATTTGGGTTTCATCGGGTATCCCCCCATTGATTGCATTGCAGCCCAGTATGATTTTTGATGATTGTAATCTCAATGGTCTTCTGGAATTTCCACTTTGGAGGAATTTGATTGATGAGTATTGGTTTCGATTGAATTGTGACTTGAGTGGTCTCCCTTTGGCAAGTCAACATTTTTTTAGGCATCTCTATCTTTGAAGAATTGCATGATTTTATCTAGCCCTTCTTCGAAGTATGTTTTCATTTCATATCTTGTCTTCCTCATTTCCCATGACACTGCTCCAGCAACGTCATATTGCACATGTCATGATAGCTCTTATTTTCCTTCTCGTAAGTCTACTTCAAATTGATCAAGTCTGGGGTTTAAACCTTCAATAATTTTCGAGTCCCAAGCTTGGTCTTTTTCCAATTTGTCCAGTCGATCCTTCATTTTAGACATATTTCTTGTGCAAGCTGGAATTTTGGCTTGTCACAACTCAATTTAAATATAATAATTAACAATTACTATATTTAACAATTATTTGTATTTTTAATAATAAGGTTACTAATAATAATATTTAATATTAATAATTATTATTATTAAAAATAATGAAATTTTTATGATGCCTCACACTTAGGAAAAAACCACATGTGGTTTTACTTGTCCTATTTTTTCAAATGCTTTCTTTCTTGTTTTTCTTTTTTCTTTTTTCTCACAAGTCTTTTTTTTACTTTTTTTTTCCTTTTTAAGAAAACCACTTTTTAAAACTAAGTGTTGGCTCTGAAACCAATGTAATAACCCAAATCCGAGGTTTACTCAAAGAGATAATCCATCTCTAAAATATTATATATGTAAAAATTGAATGATGATATTACAAATGGTTTGGCCTCCTATAAATATGGTTTGGCCATTAAATACGAGGAGTCACGTCCTCTTGTTAAATATAATTATGTTCTTAATATTTTATTACTTATTTACAATTTTATTTGTTATTTATTATTTATATTTGTTACAAACACCAACTCGATATCAAGCCACAATAGCACCATCAGAACTAGAGATGAAACAACAAGCAAGGGACCCTAATCAACAAGTCTCGCTATTCACCCTACAACAAAAGCAACTGCCCTCTCTGCACACCTCCTCTGCAACAATAAAGCCTTCACACCCCCCCTCAAAAAAGGGACAAGGGAGCTCGATTGAAGCAGAAGATGAGGCCAAGAAATTGTTGGAGTCCAAGAAACCTCTAGACACCAAACAAACCCCCTGGAAGAGGAAGATGAAAACAAAACAATACAAGAAGACAAGGAGCTACAAGAACCAACAACACCATTCCAAGATCAGTAGTAGGAATGGACAAAAGTTTGCAAAAAGAAAAAGAGCAAGCCACCCTATCAAACATAGTCATACATGATGAAAAACCACCATTGAAATTTATTTTAACATGTATTGCTTCTATACTTTGTTATGCTTTCAGTTTATCAGAACTTATTGATGTCACTTAGAAAATGATAGAAACTTAGGTAGAAAGGGAAGAATCATTGTCTAGAAATCCCCCTATCCTATAAGAACCAAGGGATCTGCCCATATAGATGACACCATTATGAAATTATGTATCTTTTCTGTAAACAGGTAAAGCAGCAAAATTTGACTCAATAAAATACAACAATTTCTTTAAAATATTTTTAAAAAGCAATAATCCTTTAACTTTCCCCAATGCATAAGGTATGTAGATATTGCAGCAATTTCGAGTCCCTAAAACTAATATGCTATGAGACATTGATAATGGGCGTTGACTGATATGAGACATTAATAATGGAAGTAGATTGGGATGAAATGTTGATGTTTGTTTTTCGGTTGCTTCAAGATGTTCTCCTAGGAAGATGGCACACTAAAGAAGGAGGGTGCATGAGTATTGGACAGGATTCCTTGCAGCATGGGTATGCAACATGGGAGAGATTCCCTTACGCCACTATCAAAGAATCCTTTGATTAATGACAGTTATCATAAATTCCTCTTATAAAATTACGATAGCTTTATGACATATTCCTCTCGTATAGCTATGACATATTCCTTCATGGAAGAATGTGTAAGAGCTATTCTAGGCATGGGTAGGACGATCCACTTGGAATGATTCCTTGGGATGCCGGACACCACGTTGATTGTCATTTTTTATAATTTACAACTCCCAGAAAACATTCTTCAAAAAAAGAACTTAGTAAGTAGGGACTACCCCCCTTGGCCTTTAGGAGTTGTGGTCTAAACGGAGGAGTTTAGAACCGAGTTGACAGTGGGTTCTCAACTCATAAGTTGCCCTTAGGAACACACACAGCGGTTGGGAGACTTACCCGTGTCCAAGTGTGTTTTAGGTGGCAACATTTTTGGCGCCATTGCCGGGGACAAGTCTTTTGTCCTTGGTCTTGACATTAGTTAAATAATTTTAGATTTAATTCTTTAATTCTTTAAGTGTTTATAAAAAATTTGAAATAACCTTAATTTTTTCTTTCTTTTACCCATATTAGAAGTTTACTTGTTCTCCAAGTGGCGACTCCACTTCAAAATATATAGTAAGGTATTCTACCTGGAGCCCTTTGGTTTGCTTAGCTTCCTCTTAGATCCTGAAAAGGCTTTTAGAGGAAGTTAAACAAACTTGCTCCCTGTAGAATCTTTACAAGTCTTGGAGAAAAAGCCAATTTCTAATATCCCTTTGTTGTTTATCCAAGTAAACCAACTTGAACAATGAATAATTATTATAGACCATGTGATTTCTCTAAAATTGTTGGTTACCCTCATGAAGTTCCAGAAAAAGCTATAGATAAGTTGCCTTCTTTTCCAAGAGACAATGTTACAAGTGCTAAATGCCACATCAGAAATTTCAATTTATGTATTGCAAGATGGTGTATGGCACACAACCATGAGGATGTGAAGATAAAACTCTTTGTTTTGTCCTTAGAGGAAGAGGCCATTGATTGGTTTATGGAACAGGATGATAACAAGTTTAAAAACCTTAAGGGAATCATTGAAGCTTTTAATGATAAATGGGGAGATAAGAGTGATCACCATTCCTTGTTAACTGCCTTGCACTCTAGCCATAAGGAAGATAGTGAAACAGTGGAAGGATTTAACAGAGGATTTGATGAATTGGTTAAGAGTCTCCCTCAAGATATTAAGCCTCCTGAAAAGGCCATCTTATTTTTCTGCGTTCAAGCTTTTTAAGGAGAATTGAGATACCAACTAAGGGATAAAGAGCCTACAAATGTTAGGGAGGCACAAGACAAAGCTATTAGAATAGATAAGAATATGCAAGCTTCAAGGAAATCAAATGTTCTTGGGTTTTCAAAGGGTAGTCCTCCAGAATCAGATAAAGTTAAGAAAGTTGAAAACCAGGAACCCCAAGGTGACTCTATCAAAGAGCTCGCCCGATTGATTAAGCAAATGGAAGAAGTCTACATTAATCAATTATTAGCTATGCATAATAAGATAGTTGCCATGGAAAAAGATAAAGGTAATAATCATAAGCCAAATGATAGATGGCAAAAGGGTCTCCCTAAAGGACCCCCTTATCAAGAACAAGAAAGACCTCCAGATCCTATGGAAGCAAACAATTGGTTTGATGATCCAGTAATCCCTTACTGTAGGGCTTCTGATGATTCACATGAGGAAGGGACTTGTCCCATTTTCTTTCAGATTATAAAGGAAAAGTTAGCAGCTAGAAAAATAATGGAACATGTTAATATGGTTGGTCATGAATGTGTGTTTGACAATAATGAGGATTTATTGGAATCAGTAGAAGATAGTAAGGACATGGTTTGCATGGCTAGAAATATGGACAAAGTAGAAAAAACATGTGACCATGAACTTACCCCTAAACAAAGTGTATTTTCAAGTAATAATTTGAGTATGGATTTAGGGGGTTGGATCAGTAATGTAAAGGTATCAGTTCCTGTAGCAGAGAGTGTAAAGGTTCCAGCCCAAAAGGATAAGCCACCCAAGGCTTTAGTGAGTTCTCCTCATGTCAATAAAGTGTCAGACCATTTTCAGAATGTTTTAGAAGAAAAGACAGTTGAGGCATGCCAGAATGAATCAGTGTTTTTTCAGAATGTCGACAGTGTACATAGTGTGAATGATCATGTTATTTTTGTTAGCTTCTCAGAAAATATAAAGGATGAAATCATAATTAAGGAAGTTAACAAAATATAGCATGAGCAGTTTTTTGATAGTGTGGATCTTGAGACTTTGGGGGATCTTTGTATGGAAGGTGAATCTTCAAATTTTCCATATGATTATTCAGAGCCTTGTCATTCAGAACCGTACACAACTATCAATAATAAAGACTTGGAGAAAGAGTACAATGAAGATCTAGATTGGGTGCAATTAATGGAAGAACAGTCTCAGCTTTCATATTCACATACAGAGGTTCCTTATGATTTGGCGTGGCTTGGGGCTTATACAGAGAATTATCATTCGATAAGCCTTGTTGAACAGTGCGATGGAGTAGTCGATGTGCCTCATCAAACAAATGTGTACATTAGTCCTATCCAATCTTGGATAGAAGAAGCATGTGGGAAAACCTGTCAGTTTGGGAAGCAGTTTGATTACATTGTCTATGCTTACAATTCCTCATCTTGCCTGCCCATTCTGGATCAACACGCAGGTTTGCATTTCTTAATAAATGTGTTCTTGCTTTGGCTGGTAACCAATGCCGAGACAAATATTTTTAAGGTTGATAAAATGCTTAGGTGGTTGCATTGGATATTTGAGTTTACCTAAGATGTTATTTTGTTTTGCTTAGGATAGGAAAATAAGCTTCTTACAGTGAGCATTTACTTTCTGCATTTCTTTTTTGTATTTAGGTTTCTTTTAGGTTCTAATAAAGCAACCTATGGTTCATTGGTTTTTTTCATAAAACTTCTGCTACTAAGGTTTTCTTGTCAAGTTGAGATGTTTTTACAGATTATAAGAACCAGAGATTCCTGGAGTTCTCGTATCCTTTCCTTGCCTGAAGACCAGATCGAGCACACGTCCCACAGTTGGAGCCAGAATGTTGACCACCAAAACCAACTAAGTGGACAATGATGTACCATGCACCTATTGGATGTGCCTTGAAGATAAGAATGAAGTACTTAATGATTATATCAAGCAAGGCAGCTCTTCTTCTCTTCTTCTCTCAAAATTAAAATTATATGAAGTACTTGGATAATTAAGTACTTGGATTATATGAAGTACTTGGATAATTAAGTACTTGGATTATATGAAGTACTTAATGATTATATGAAGTACTTGGATAATTAAAATTTCATTTTAGAGATTTTAATTATTTGAATTTTTCACTCAAAATTACCTCCAAAGTGGTGAAAGGTGTTCTAGTGATCGATTCCATGGGGTGATTGAGGCCTGGGAATGTTCAATATTCCCATGCTAGACATTATCCAGAGTCTTGCGAAATTTCATTAAGTTTTGCATTAGTTTTTTTTTAATTTTTGGTCATTAAAAATTGTCACTCAGGACAATTTGTTGTAATGTAAAAGAGGGTTGCTTGGTCCCTTTTAATGTTGTATAGGGGTATGGGTACTCAAGACAAATGGCATGAGCACCCCTACACCCTTAGGCCAAGTTTGAAGTCATTCGGACAAGTATTACTATGGTTTTGGTCACTTTTTCCCAGGTCAGTCATGGAAATCAAGAAATTGGGCATTTAATTAGAGAGCCAAATTTTGGAAAAGTGACTATAGTCACTTGGGGTGGCCAAGTAAAGGTTCTAGTGTTTATAGTATGTTCCTAAGACAAATTAAAGACCCAAAGGGGCCCCCCCAAGGAAGCATATAACAAGTTTTGAGTTGCCAAATCTAGGGGGTGCCCCCTTCTCTCTTTGATTGGTTGGGTGAGCTAAAGTCAATGGAAAGGGCCCCACTATGGTGGTTTCTTCCCCATTTGACATAACAATAAGGTCGGAAGCATTAAATTAAGGGTTTCTCTCCCCATATTTGAGATCTCAAACCTTGGTTTTGCCATCCTTCAGCAAATTCGCCCCCCCTCTCTTGGGCCCCCTCTCGCCCTTATGACACTTGTCTAGCATGCAAAGAGACTCTCTCTTTCATTTTTCCTATTTAAGGATGCTTCCCCTCCTCATTTAGGTAACACAAAAACACACTCACACCCACTCTCTTGCTCATGCTCTCATTCTTTCTCTTGCTCTTGCTTGGGCCATTGTAATTTTCAGCCATTTGGATTTGATAATCAAAATCTTTGGAGGCATCTCGTGTCCATTGTTCTCATTGATGATTTGCTTCCATGCTGAAGGAGCTACACAAGTTTGGTTGGCCAAGGAAGCATACTAATTTGCTTTGGTAAGATTTATGGTATCTGTATTCCATAAATTTCGTCAGTTTTCATTCTTGTACCAAAAAAATTTCATATATTTTCTAGTTTCAAATTTCAGCAATAGGAGAGTTTTAAGGCCACCCCAAAGAAAGAGCTTCAAGGACATCTCAAGAAAGGGAAAAAACACGATTTTTCTCACTCCTTTTACCTCTTTCTTTACGCTAAAATTTCAGCCTTTGTAACAAGTCCAAGAGAGTCTCTTGGACTTGATTTCTTGCTTTGCATTTTCATGTTAATCAAGTCTCATTTATTTGCCATCCATTGCTAGCAATAGAAGTTGGGCTTGCCCACCTTTGCATAAGCAATTGTTGATTAGCGCGGGTTTTAGATTAATTAGAGTTTCATTTTGTTTTTATTTTATCCTTCACTTTTTGCCCGCAACTTGTAAGTGATTTGGCTTTGCCATCCTTGCAATATCGCGTTGGCTAGCATTTTATTCCAAGTATCTGCTTATTTCTTTTTTGCCCGCACCTCACAATTGAGTAGGCTCTGCCTCCGTTGTGATATCGTGCTTGGCTTGTTTTGTTTATTTTTTCTTTAAGGATAAAATTTACCACAAGCCCTGTTTTTGCCCCATATCCTCTCTCCCCGTCGGTTCGACCGATCTAGGGTGACAAGAAAGGGCAAAGATTTGTGTTGGCTAGTTTAATAGGCACCCAGATAAGTATCTTCATTAGAAAGGAGAAAAAAATGCTTGACCTGTGGAGCTAGTGGGGTAGAGGCCGTAGGGGGCTTCGTGGCACTTTGTGTCCTCTAGTTGAGCACCCAGCAAGTTTCGAGTTTGACCCATGGAGCTAGGTGGGAACCTTGTGTTCCCATGTTGAGCACCCGGCATTCTCTCTCTAATCGAATGAGATAGTCTCTTGGAGTAGACATCTAGAATAGTTCATTTTTTTGCAACAAACACCTTAATTCCCTAAGTCAAAGAGAGACATAAAATTTACTAAAACTTACAGGACCTCTTGCATAACATTGTTACAATCATTTACATTTCTCTACTTAGTAATCACTTTATTTTAACTTACTCATTTATTGGAAGTCATCATGTTCTTGTATATTTGTTAAGGTAAATGAGTTGATGCTTTAGGAAAATTATTTGAAGTTGATTATTGTGACTCCATAGCCCGAGTAGAGACGGCACTAATCATTTTGATTATTTGATTGTTTTTCTCTTTCATACGTTACTGGGTGAATGTTAAAGGGTTTGCTTGACATTGAAATATTTGCGTCACTGCACGCTGATTGTCATTTTTTGTAATTTACAACTCCCAGAAAACATTCTTCAAAAAAAGAACTTAGTAAGTAGGGACTACCCCCCTTGGCCTTTAGAAGTTGTGGTCTAAACGAAGGAGTTTAGAACCGAGGTGACAATGGGTTCTCAACTCATAAGTTACCCTTGGGAACACACACAGCGGCTAGGAGACTTACCCGTGTCCAAGTGTGTTTTAGGCGGCAACATTTTTGGCGCCGTTGCCGGGGACAAGTATTTTGTCTTTGGTCTTGACATTAGTTAAATAATTTTAGATTTAATTCTTTAATTCTTCAATTTAATTCTTTAAGTGTTAATAAAAATAATGAAATAACCTTAATTTTTTTTTTCTTTTACCCATATTAGAAGTTTACTTGTTCTCCAAGTGGCGACTCCACTTCAAAATATATAGTAAGGTATTCTACCTGGAGCCCTTTGGTTTGCTTAGCTCCCTTTTAGATCCTGAAAAGGCTTTTAGAGGAAGTTAAACAAACTTGCTCCTTGTAGAATCTTTACAAGTCTTGGAGAAGAAGCCAATTTCTAATATCCCTTTGTTGTTTATCCAAGTAAACCAACCTGAACAATGAATAATTATTATAGACCATGTGATTTCTCTAAAATTGTTGGTTACCCTCATGAAGTTCCAGAAAAAGCTATAGATAAGTTGCCTTCTTTTCAAGGAGACAATGTTACAAGTACTAAATCCCACATCAGAAATTTTAATTTATGTATTGCAAGATGGTGTATGGCACACAACCATGAGGATGTGAAGATGAAACTCTTTGTTTTGTCCTTAGAGGAAGAGGCCATTGGTTGGTTTATGGAACAGGATGATAACAAGTTTAAAGACCTTAAGGGAATCATTGAAGCTTTTAATGATAAATGGGGAGATAAGAGTGATCACCATTCCTTGTTAACTGCCTTGCATTCTAGCCATAAGGAAGATAGTGAAACAGTGGAAGGACTTAACAGAAGATTTAATGAATTGGTTAAGAGTCTCCCTCAAGATATTAAGCCTCCTAAAAAGGCCATCTTAATTTTTTGCGTTCAAGCTTTTGAAGGAGAATTGAGATACCAGCTAAGGGATAAAGAGCCTACAAATGTTAGGGAGGCACAAGACAAAGCTATTAGAATAGATAAGAATATGCAAACTTCAGGGAAATCAAATGTTCTTGGGTTTTCAAAGGGTAGTCCTTCAGAGTCAGATAAAGTTAAGAAAGTTGAAAACCAGGAACCCCAACGTGACTCTACAAAAGAGCTCGCCCGATTGATTAAGCAAATGGAAGAAATCTATATTAATCAATTATCAGCTATGCATAATAAGATAGTTGCCATGGAAAAAGATAAAGGTAATAATCATAAGCCAAATGATAGATGGCAAAAGGGTCTCCCTAAAGGACCCCCTTATCAAGAACAAGAAAGACCTCCAGAGCCTATGGAAGCAAACAATTGGTTTGATGATCCAGTAATCCCTTACTATAGGGCTTCTGATGATTCACATAAGGAAGGGACTTGTCCCATTTTCTTTCAGATTATAAAGAAAAAGTTAGCAGCTAGAAAAAGAATGGAACAGGTTAATATGGTTGGTAATGAATGTGTGTTTGACAATAATGAGGATTTATTGGAATCAGTAGAAGATAGTAAGGACATGGTTTGCATGGCTAGAAATATGGACAAAGTAGAAGAAACATGTGACCATGAACTTACCCCTAAACAAAGTGTATTTTCAAGTAATAATTTGAGTATGGATTTAGGGGGTTGGATCATTAATGTCAAGGTATCAGTTCCTGTAGCAGAGAGTGTAAAAGTTCCATCCCAAAAGGATAAGCCACCCAAGGATTTAGTGAGTTCTCCTCAAGTCAGTAAAGTGTCAGACACCCCATTGCTTCACTTCTTGAAGAACAAAGGACAATTTTTCTCTTTCTTTATCTACAAATTGCTGCATTTTAGTTTTAGTTTGTGGAGTGTTTCAAATCTGGTTTTAACCCTTTTATAATCAAGTTCTTTCAAAATTATTCATTTGTTAACTTTGTATAAATTTTGTATATATATTGCACTAACATACTAACCTCCCCAAAGTGATTTTGGGCACATTTTATCAATTTTTGTTTGTTGGTTTTTAGCAGGTTAGTGACAAAACAAGGAAAACCTCTGTCAAATTTCAGCCATAGGAGAGTTTTAAGGCCACCCCAAAGAAAGTGCTTCAAAAACATCTCAAGAAAGGGAAAAAACACAGTTTTTCTCACTCCTTTTACCTCTTTCTTTACGCTGAAATTTCAGCCTTTGTAATAAGTCCAAGAGAGTCTCTTGGACTTGATTTCTTGCTTTGCATTTTCAGGTTAATAAAGTCCCATTTATTTGTCATCCATTGCTGGCAATAGAAGTTGGGCTTGCCCACCTTTACATAAGCAATTGTTGATTGGCGCAGGTTTTAGATTGGTTAGAGTTTTATTTTGTTTTTATTTTATTCTTTATTTTTTGCCCGCGCCTTGTAAGTGATTTGGCTTTGCCATCCTTGCAATATCGCGTTGGCTAGCATTTTATTCCAAGTATCTGCTTATTTCTTTTTTGCCTGCACCTCACAATTGAGTAGGTTTTGCCTCCATTGTGATATTGTGCTTAACTTGTTTTGTTTATTTTTTCATTAAAGATAAAATTTACGACAAGCCCCGTTTTTGCCCCATATCCTCTCCCCCCGTCGGTTCGACCGATCTAGGGTGACGAGAAAGGGCAAAGATTTGTGTTGGCTAGTTTAATAGGCACCCAGATAAGTATCTTTATTAGAAAGGAGAAAAAAAGGCTTGACCTGTGGAGCTAGTGGGGTAGAGGCCGTAGGGGGCTTCGTGGCACTTTGTGTCCTCTAGTTGAGCACCCAGCAAGTTTCGAGTTTGACACGTGGAGCTAGGTGGGAACCTTGTGTTCCCATGTTGAGCACCCGGCATTCTCTCTCTAATCGAAGGAGATAGTCTCTTGGGGTAGACATCTAGAATAGTTCATTTCTTTGCAACAAACACCTTAAATTC
>LPNX011070698.1:242481-321009 GCA_001517045.1 Pseudotsuga menziesii | reverse complement strand
AGAGAGACATAAAATTTACTAAAACTTACAGGACCACTTGCATAACATTGTTACAATCATTTATATTTCTCTACTTTGTAATCACTTTATTTTAACTTACTCATTTATTGGAAGTCATCATGTTCTTGTATATTTGTTAAGGTAAATGAGTTGATGCTTTAGGAAAATTATTTGAAGTTGATTATTGTGACTCCATAGCCCGAGTAGAAACGGCACTAGTCATTTTGATTATTTGATTGTTTCTCTCTTTCATACATTACTGGTTGATTGTTAAAGGGTTTGCTTGACATTGAAATATTTGCATCACTGCACGTTGATTGTCATTTTTTGTAATTTACAACTCCCAGAAAACATTCATTCTTCAAAAAAAGAACTTAGTAAGTAGGGACTACCCCCCTTGGCCTTTAGGAGTTGTGGTCTAAACAGAGCAGTTTAGAACCAAGGTGACAGTGGGTTCTCAACTCATAAGTTGCCCTTGGGAACACACATAGTGGTTGGGAGACTTACCCGTGTCCAAGTGTGTTTTAGGCGGCAACAGAATGGAGTGTGGCTTATGCCCAAGAGGGGTTTTTCATAACCAATGATAGGTTGTTGATTTGATTTCATTGGTTGATTGATTTGTTGAAGTGTGTTCTAAGTTTCTAGGATGACTACTCTCGATCTTTAAAGAGTGTGACTATCTAGAGGGTGCTTCCAACTTTGCATCTTGGAAGTGTCGATTGCAAATGTTGTTGGAGGAGATGGATCTTTGGGAGACTATAGAAGGGATTGGTGTTGCTCCCATTGAAGGTACTATGTTGGCCACACATAAGAAGAGTAGTACCAAAGTGAAGAGAATCCTTATCGATTCAAAGAAAGACCATTGGATCCCTCACAACATGGGGAAGTCAATTGATGAGATATATGCAACATTGATGTGGAAGTCAATTGATGAGATGTGTGCAAGGTTGATGACCAATGTTTTAAAAATCAGTCGAGTCTGAGTCCGGGTTGACCCCCGACCAAGTTGACTCGGCCTGCAACTCGGCTCAGGTGGTCGGTTTGATACCGAGTCGGCCGAGTTCGGGCCTGAGTCGGCCGAGTCAGGGTCCAAGTTGGCCAAGTTGACAGAGTTGACCTAGTTGCAAGCCGAGTCAACCGAGTCAGCTGTGGCAGACACCCACACACCCGCAAAGTCCAAAAAACCATGTTTATTTTTTATTTTTAAGATTTTTCCTTTTCTAACCCTAACCCGAGGCCTTTAGATGACCCCCTGCCCCTCTATTTGCCTCACACTTCTGTTGTGAGTTGTTTGTGAGCATTTGGCATTATTGTTGTTTGGATTCATGGAGGCTTGGAGGAGCGTCCAGCAATGAAGAACAATCAACAGGCTTGGAGGAGTTGGACTGTTGGAGACCGGTTTTCTGTTACCTAGATGTATGTTAGTTTCCAGCTAGCCACTGTATTTTTTTTCTCATTACATTTACAAATATCAATCTTCTTTTCTATTGTTTGCTGCCAAAATAATAAGATTTTTTTATTTTTTCTTTGCATGTTTAGATTTGCTTTGCATTTAGATTCTAGATTGGCCCCAAAAGGAAAAGATTCGACATGGATCCATGCTCATGTCATTGAAGAGAAATTGTATAGCAAATATTGCAAGAAATGGATTAAAGGAGGGGGCATTAATAGACTTAAACAACAGTTGGTTGTTGTTAGAGGAAATGATGCCCCATGGGAAGCTGATTTAGAGTTGATTGGAGAGATTAGGTTGGAGTTGCAACAACAGTTTGATAAATTTGAAGAGGAGAAAGCTAAACAACAAGAGATGTATGATCATTGACGTATGATGTAGTGGCATCGTAGCATGTTGTTCTTTGGACTTTACAGGCCATTTCGGCCTCATTGATTATATTTTTTGTTCCAGATATGTATTGCACAGTACACTTGGTGGCATTTTGATATATTCACCCTTATATGGTATATACATGAGTAGACATTGGATATTTTGTCTCTAATGCTTTGGAAGCATGGATTAAAATCTTTAAAATATTGTTTTTCTTTAAAATTTAATATTTTATGTATTTTTTTGAGTAATCTGAGTCAATAAATTCAAATCGACGAATCATTACCGATTCCAAGTCCAAGTTTGAGTTGACCCTTGACCGATTCCAAGTCCAAGTTTTAAAACATTGCGTTGATCAATATGTATCGATGTGGGAAAGCAACCTAGAAATTGTTGTTAAAGAGTCAATTCACTCATATACATGAGTGACAGACATAGTAACCAGTTACCTGGTAAATATTTAGCCAGATCAAAGATCAAGGCCATCAAGATAAAGGTTGAGAACAAGG
Source organism: Pseudotsuga menziesii (assembly GCA_001517045.1). Classification (NCBI taxonomy): domain Eukaryota; kingdom Viridiplantae; phylum Streptophyta; class Pinopsida; order Pinales; family Pinaceae; genus Pseudotsuga; species Pseudotsuga menziesii. The sequence goes on along the minus strand of LPNX011070698.1, from coordinate 318,675 downwards.
AGTTGGCATTCATGTTCATTAGAGCATGGGAAGAAAGACTTGAATCATTTAAAGTATTTCAAGCGCCATAAGATGGGCTACTATGAACCTCGATGTCCTAAGAAGAAGAAGAAAAAGAACAAACAGTATAAGCAACTTGTGTTAAAGAAATGTAACTGCGGAAGATATTCTATTTTGTATTATTATTGTTACTACCCTTTCCGGAGATGTTGTTCCTCCGATTAGGGATGTCCTTGATGTATTTGGTCATGTAAAGTCTTGAGGTAAAACTTATGTTGTAAGTCGGGCCAGTAGTACCCACAAAAGTATTATTAGAATGTATTTTTGAGTCTTCCAAGGCAAGTCGGCCCTAGCAGCAAGGAGAAGTCAGCCAGTTGGGTTATTAGGCCTCTCAACTGATCAGTATAAATAGGAGAGGCGCCTTCCTCATTTGGACAAGCAGTTGTGCAAGAGAGAGAAAGAACAGTCCATCTAGGAGAGAGGAAGCAGTCCAAGATTATTCTTGGGTTCTTACAAGTCTTATTCTTTGGGTCTGACACTGTACTTGGTTGAAATCTATATCAAGGAAGTTTTGTTGGGTTTTTTTCCCCATGAGGGTTTCCCAGGATAAATCTGTGTTCTTTTGTGTGGTTGTGCTTATATTTCTCTCAGTGATCTTTTTGTATATGGTTATGATGCTAAATGTTATTAGATCTTGTATAACCATTGAAAACTTAACATGGTATCAGAGCCACCCGAAAAGAAGTATTTGTACAGACAAAATACTGCTACAATGGCAGCTACTGAAGATTAGGGTTTCATGCTTGAAAACCCTAAAAAGCATAAATTAATCATCTTAGGACTTTCTCTATAACTCGAGATTGGTGAAGGCTCAGGAGCTGAAACTTCGACAAACCGAAGATGAAATCTTATTGTACCTTGTGTGAAAACTTCAGCCCCAAATTCGCTATACTTCAGGAGATACGATTCCTCCAAATCAAGGTTCCAGCCTCCTCCAGAATATAGTCACAAACAGGTGACCTAGGGAGAATTGCTATATCTTGGGCTAGGAAGGTCCAAATCAAATTTCGCAAGATGTTACAGATGGGGCACGGACTGTAGTTTCTGTGGTCATAGTTTCAGACCCCAAAGGTGAAACAGTAACACGTGGCAGTCCGTACAAGTTCGCTACGTTGAACAGTCCTCAAACAAGTCACCTTCGGAAACTTCGCATAAGTCCCACTTGGTGAATCCAACTCTGCTCTAACCTATGGGGTTGGAAAGAAAATAGATCAAGCTACCTCAAGACAAAGTTTTAGACCCATAGGAGCAGGAACTTCAGAGATACAGCAGAAACAAGATTAGGCAATTCTGCAGAAAAAATTGGAGAAAACTAGGGCTTCCTGTTCCAAGCACTTCCCTCCATCGATCAGTTGAAAAAGGAGGACTATCAAACTCTCCTTAGGAGGGTGCATATGTCTATGGAAGAAGTTTCTCATTCTATGGATCTTCAATTTTTGACCTAACTCTACTGCGGGGGAAAACTAGGGCACCAAATAGTTTTCAGTTCTGTTCATAGTTTTGGGAAAATGAGTATGTTGCTCAGCTCACCTTGAGGAGGCGCATCTTTCTATGCAATTAGATCTGGAAGATACCTAAGTTTTAAAATTAGGGTTTCTCTATCAAACCCTAGGTCCACCAAAAGCAGTGTTCCAGAAAAGCTTTCAAGCAAGCATCAAGTTGAAGCAATCTCATTGGTAAGTTCTACCCTCTCTATTTCCATTTGAGGTTCTCATTTTTAATCATGATGACAAACAATACCAAGCTTGAGAACAAGCTTGAAGGAACCATGAACCTCTAAGCATGGAAGTATAGAGTGCTTCTCATACCTGGAGAAGCATGACCTGGAGAACTATGTCAAAGAAGAAGCAACAAATCTAGAGGAAGATGAAGACAAAGCACAAAAAGGACTTAGTCAAAGCCAAGAGGATTATTTTCGTCTCCATTAGATCTCACATGTATCATCCTTATAGACTCCCAAGGAGATGTTCGATACCATGACCAACTTGTATGAAGGAAAGAATATCAACAGGAAGATGACATTGAGGAACCAACTAAAGAATGTGAAGATACAGAACTCAAAAACCATTCAATCTTACTTCACAAGAATCTCTCATATCAAGGGAAACTAGAAGCCATTGGAGACAATGTCGAAGAAGCAGAAGCGGAAATTACAACCTTGAACGGCCTCCCAAGGTCATGGGATTCATTCATTCAAGGAATATGTGCAAGACGGAAGTTGATCTCTTTCAGTAGACTATGGGAAGAATGCACACAAGAAGAAGCTTTGCTCATAACAAGAGATGAGAAGATTGGAGCAACTATAGATCAAGCTCTCACAGTTTACTCCAAAAGAAATCATAGAAAGAAGAAGGACCATCATCACAATAGAAGACAAAAGGAATCCTCCCAACACTGGATACTACACTTGTAATGATAAGGGACACTACTCCAGATATTGTCCCATAAATAGAGGCCCTTCAACAAGAAGTCAAACAAGGAAATACATCATGATCACACCGCTGAAGATGATGAACAAACTAATTCAGAGAAGAAAAAGAAGATTCCTCAAGTGATGAGGAACATGAATTCTACTAATGAAAACAAAGACCATACTCTTATCCGTCTCGGTATTTGGATAAGAAGGACTGCAATTAGTGACACTCCGAACTAGTACACAGGTTCCCAGAATCAGAGGAGGAAGTAGAAGGCTCCATTTATTTTTGCAAGGACATAAGAATCAAGAAGGAGTCCACCCACCAAACAAACAAAGACAGGTTCCCAGAATCAAATGATGAAGTAGAAGGCTCCAGGACATAAGGAGTCCACCCACCAAACAAACAAAGACAGGTTCCCATAATCAGATGATGAAGTAGAAGGCTCTAGTTATTCTTATGAAGGAGTCCATCCACCAAACAAATAAAGATAAGTATTTGAATTGTCATTTCCTATATATCTAGTTGCTTAAATGACATAGTTTAGTTGTGTACATATATATGTTTAAGGAAATGAATTATGCATTATAGAATGTTTGCATTAATGAACAGTATACTATTAATATGCATGTGATGGGTAAGTGGCCAATGGTGCTATACAACATTCCATTGCTACAAATCTAAAATGAAACCTCTTTGCTAACATATTGGGATTAGTGTACAATCTCAATAATGTTATGGTAGAGATGGAAGGCATCTAGAAAGCTTTTGTGTTTATACGGGATATGGATGAATGTTGTATTGGCTAAAATAGTAGCATGATTATATCTTTATGCATAAGAATTTGTCGTTAAGAATATGTCTTATGAAATGTTTCCAACCATGCTACTGATGTATTTGACTTGTAGAAAAGATCGTGTACAATCACCTACAAGAAAAGAAGGGTGAGACTTGTTCTGAAGAACAAGTAACGACAGTTCAGTTAGAAGATACAATCCAATAAACATACATGACGATATACCTAAAGCTCCTAGGGTCAAAGACACCATGGAGGAAGAAGAGCTTCAGAAGAATATAAGAATCATGATGACCTAAAGAGAGCGGTAGATCCACCTCGAGAGATAAAGACCACCTTGGGCACGAGAGATAATTCAAGATGAAGAAAAGTATGACGAGACTTCCAACTAAAGTAAGAGCCTTTGGATACATTCTAGTTATGTGGCACAGTTGAGTGACATCATTGATGCAAACCCTTCCAGCTATGAAGAAGTAGCCACGGAGAAATAGAAGAAGCTATGATCAAAGAGTACCAGTTGATCATGGGGAATGATGTCTAGGATGCGTTTCCGAGACCTGAAGGGAAGTTTGTAGTGTCTTCCATGTGGATCTACAAGATCAAATATGCAGCAGATGACAACATCAATGGATACAAAGCAAGGTTCGTGGTTTCTCTCAAAAAGAGGGAGTACACTATGGCATGACATACTCCATTGACCAGACTCACTTCTCCAGTGAAGTAAAAACATGTGCACAAAAGGCTTTGTACGAGCTCAAAAGGCACCCATGGATAAGCACATCCAGTTACATGAGGAGCTTGAAGATCACCTAGACTGATGAATATCTCAACCTTTGCTACAAGGTTGAAGATGGAAGCCTATCGCGGACGACAAGCTCACAGATGGGTGCAAGAGGAACTTTTCAACAAAGTTCGAGATAGAGGATCTTGGTATCCAATGACCTGAGATGGATACATAGAAAATCAATAGCAGAGGATGCTACATGTCACTCCAAGTACATAATATTTCGATACATAGAGTACAAATGCAGAGGGAGGTTGATGCTCCACTTCAGAGGAAGTGACTGCAGAAGATCTCCGAGTTCGACATGGTACGACAAGATGGACAGCTTCCTGATGGACTAAGGCTTTACCAAGAGTAAAGTGGGTTCCCACCTTTACCTTAAGGTTGAATGCGGAAGACTGAGATATGTAGATGACTTGACAGGATGAACTCATTGTAGATACAAAGAGGAAGTGTTGAAGACAGAAATAGAACTTCAAGATGTTTGGGATCAGGTGTGATCTCATGGCTTAGCAGAAAGAGGTTGAGTGCATTGCAGCATGTTCAGCCTGTAGCGAAGCAGTATGGCTTCGCCAACTATTGGCAGGATTGTCGAGATGGACGCAACTGACATTTATTGTGACAAGCAGAGTTGCATCAAGCTAACAAAGAACCCGGTGTTTCATAAAGTCCGAGATATGGTGCAGAGAGGAGCTGTGAAGCTCCAGCATGTTCCTACAGAGGAACAGGTTGTTGATGTGTTGACTAAGCCTCTGTCTCGTGTAAAGTTTGAACACTTTCGAGACAAGCTTGGTGTAGTTCGAAAGTGTTGAATTATTGTAACTTTGAAGTGTATTCGCTTATTATCCCCGATGTTCCTATCGAGAGAATCATTTGCATTGCATTATACCCCGATGATACTATTGGGAGAATCATTTGTATTTCATTATACCCTAATGATCATATCGGGAGAACTACTAAGAGTCATGAGGAAATTCCCTCCGTTGTAAGTCGGGTCATTAGCACCCTAGTCAATATAATATTAAGTTGTTTGTGTCCTCCTAGAGAAGTCGGCCCAGTCAGTTTTAGTGGGGCCAACTTGTTGGAGTAAATTGTCAAGTGAACAGAAGAATATAAATAGAAGTGAGGCTCTCCTCATTTCTACACACTCACACTCACTTGTGTAGCGCATAAGAGAGAGAGATAGTTGTAACTGCAAGGAGGAGAAGGATCAGTTTGGGGTTTTATCTTTTATCTTTTGATCATCTATATTGAGGAAGTTTTTGCTAGGTTTTTCCCATTAGAGTTTTCCCAGGGTAAATCTGTGTTGATCTTGTGATATTGTTTCTTTCAGTGATCCTGTCTATATGCTTTTGTTATTAAATTGAAATTGAATGCTGATAATCTAGCTTAGCATATGGAATCTTAACATGGTATCAGAGCTAACCTGAATAGGACAGCTTTCACAAGGTGAAAAAGCCCTCTCTCTCTCCCAGACAAGAAATTAGGGTTTCAGGAAAAATTTTAAATTTTGAAGAACCGATTGCATGGAAAGTTGCGCCCTCCTAGAGCGCATCTTCTGAGGATCGAAGTTTTTGGAGGAGATGATCTCCCAGAAAGTCAAACCACAGTTTGACACTACACCAGAAAACTGCAGAAATCCAGTGAACCAGAAAACTGCTAAAAGCTGCAGTGCTGAATCTCGCAAGTCAATTTTGAAGGGTGAAGACTTGAGATCTCCAGAAACCAAACTCACCAGTCAACTCGCCTCAATCAAGCGCATCTCCTAGTAAGTTCAGTTTCTCATTCCTCGGAATTTCATTTTTCAGTGATCTCTTGCCAAGATGGCCCCAAGCACCAAGCTTGAGGACAAGCTAGAAAGCATAGAGAATTTCTGAGCATGGAAGTACAGGATTGGTCTCATTCTCAAAGAGAATGATCTTGAAAAATATATCAAGGATGAAATTCCTGAACCCGAAGAGGCTGAAGCTAAGGAGAAGCACAAGAAGGATCTGATTAGGGCACAAAGAATTATTGTTGATTCTATCAAGGATCACTTGATCCCTCAAGTGTCATCCAAGAAGACTCCAAAAGAAATGTATGATGCCCTATCCAGAATGTATGAAAGAAAAAACATCAACAGAAAGATGAATCTAAGAGCTCAACTAAAGAGCACCAAGATGAGTCATGGAGAATCCATCTAGGACTATTTCACAAGGGTCTCCCAGTTCAAGGAACAACTAGAAGCTATTAGAGACAACCTTGATGAAGATGAGTTAGTTATGACTGCTCCCAATGGTCTCACTAGAACCTGGGAGTCATTCATCCAAATGATGTGTGCCAGGAAGGAAAGCATGAAGTTTGATGTTGTATGGGAAGACTGTATTCAAGAGGAGACTAGGGTGGCAAATAGAGAAGCTTTATTAAAGGAAGATGATCAAGCCCTAGCCACTCACACCAAGAGAAGAAGGACTCAACCTAACTTCAAGAGGGGAAACCACAAGGAGTCTCAACCTCCCAGAAGGTTCCAGAAAACAAGAGAAAGTTGTTGATGAAATTGTCATTGATGCCAACATGGTCTTGATGTCATTGATGCCACCACTTTGCTGATGATAGAAGACCCTAGAGATGGTCTTGGAGCTCTGGTAGACGTTGAAGAAGCCCATGATGCCTCTTGCCTGATGAAGAAGCCTTTGGAATCTTGAAGTATATGGAGTCTTTGATGTGTTGTTGAACAAATTTGTGAGTCTTTGAATATGGACCAGCTCTAAAATTAACTTTGAAGTATGCATGACAAAGACAAAAAAAGATTATGTCAGGTCGGCCCACACAATAAAAAAATAAAATATTGAATTGCTAAGTCGGCTCCAAATCTAAAATATTTTTTTTTCAATAGAATGTCGGCCCAGAAATAAAATATTTTTTATGTCAGCCCAGAAATAGAATGTCGGCCCAGAAATAAAATATTTTTTAAGTCGGCTCAGTCAAAGTTTTATTAAAAAATAAAATATTTTTGTATGTCGGCCCCATTAAAAATTAAAATATTTTAGCAAGTCGGCTCCCTAAAATATGGGTGAAATTAGTATAAATAGAGGCATCACGATTTCATTTTAGGTGTATTTTTTTTTGGGTGGAGCTCTGTAATTTTGTCTGAGGCAGCAGCAGCTAAACTAAGGAGAATTTCGAGGGGTTAGCAGCAGCAGACAGAGGAAATTTTTGGGTAACAACAGTCTGAGGAAATTCGTTTCTTCCACAGAGGCATTCAAGGGTTTTAACATAAACATTTTTTTTGGTAACTACTGATAGTCTGAATTTTTCAAGAGAGAGAACAGTCCGTTTTTGGACTTGTTTTGGGCATAGAAACAATCCGAATTTACAGACTGAATCAATCTGAATTTGCATGCTAAAACAGTCCGAGTTTGTGGGTGCCTGAACAGTACAAGTTTTGATGTTTAAACAGTGATCCAGTGGATTGAGATTCTGCAGTGAATCGAGATTCTTTGCTGAGCTAAAGGAAAAACTCGGGTTCATCTAATAGACTCTTCTTTTGAAATTTTTGAAGCACTTTCTAAACAGTCCTATTTTGTAACAGCAGCCCTAAATTCTTCTCCACCGACAGCTAAATTTCAGGACTGACAGCCCTATTCGTCCACCCTAAATTGAAGATCAGTCATCTAAGGACTGTCTTGGTCAAACAGTGAATCAGTGGAGTAAAAGAATGTGGTAAAAGAGGCACGGTGGTATCCTGAATCTCATGTAAACAGAGGACTGTGGCAAGCTTAGTGAAGGATGATGAAACCAATTCTACAGGAAGTCATATATCATTTTCTATGAAGGCTCCTTTTTCTTTATCTTTGATTTTTGAACATGAAGGATCTATGTGAATGTAAGTGTTCTTTGTTCTTGGATACATACTGAGGGAGCTGTTTTGATATCTTGTAAACCTTGGTGCTGGATGACAAGCAAATCTCTTAGTGTAGGATTTCTTTGATGAATTTTGAATACACGTGATGTTTTAACAAGATCTTTGAGGAGCTGTAAAAGAGACCAGATTGATATGACAGAACCTTATTAATGAGAACAGACTTCTGATAGACTGACATGAACAGCATAAGAGCAGATGGATGATAGAGCAAAGCTTAATGATGGGCAGATCTTAATAATTGGCATGTGCAAATTCTTTTGAAGACAAGATCAGACTTTGATGACTTAAGCAGTGGACAAGTTGATAGGACAGTCAAGTGGTGACAGTCCTATTCTTGAAGAAGTTGATAGTCTTTTGTGAAGAATTTTGGAACCCTAGGATGATGAGTGATGAATAGTAGTTGACAATAGATGACAGTAGTCAAGACAGTCACAAAGTTTTGAAGAGTGACATGCCCAGTGCACAGTCCCGAATTGAATCATCTTCAGCATATAAACAGTCCCCAGTTTTTGACATCATTTAAAGCATATACACAGTCCGAATTTGACTTTGCCTCAGTCTCGAATTTGAAGTCATCTACAACATAGACATAGTCCCAAAGTTGACAAAGGTCAAGGTCTTGTCTGGGCTCTTCCACAAGACATACACAATTCATGCATGAAGGCAATAGTCAAATTGTGAAGACAAGCAACAAGACATGATGACATCACAATGTTTGAAGATTGAAGTATATCTCATGCTACTAAAGTCATTTGTGTATGATCACTCATATACATATCTATCTCAGGATGTATGAAGACAGGCATTTGAAACTCAGGTTGATGAGTAGAAGACAAGTTCATCATTGATAAGCAGATTGACCAGAAGTAGATAGTTCAGTAGTGGTTGATAAGCTGAGGTTAATGAGCAAAGGTTAACCAGCAGAGAGTGAAGTATAAAGAACCTGGTGTAGCAGATGAGTTCGTTGTTGAACAGCAATTAAAGACTGTGACAGTAAAAGCTTGATGATGAAATAATCCAGTGATGAACAGTAATATGGCAGGTTTTGACAGTCTGACAGAGGACACCACAGAATTGGCTTTGGTCCACTTGTGCAGCAACAAATCTACACACTCTGGAGGTGTTACAAACACAGGTATTTTGCACAGGTAAAGGTAAGTTCTGTGTTATGATAATATGTTGATACAATGATGTGATTTAGTATGATATTGATATAAACTGTAAAGGATAAAGAAGTGATATAAAGTATGATGAAGAATGCTGAGATATGAAGAGATCAGTGGAGTATAAACAGTAAGAGAAGGTTGAACAGCAGACTGTTACACCTTGAGAGAAGACTTTGTTGAAGTGATAAGTGATGTAGCAGTTACAGCATCTTTATGTGACAGCTTGACAGTGACCTACATTGATTTGGCAAGATAGTGACAGCCATTCATATGACAGTGACAACAGTCTGATATGATATGACAAATGATAGTGACAGGTTGATGACATTGACAGTGCTTACACAGTGAGACATGTGGATTGATAAGGCTTCTTGAGCCGAGGTTAATAAGCAGAGATTGACCAGAGATTCATGGGCAATAGTGAGCAGCGTCGATGATGGGCAGATGAGCATGAGCTGAGACAGTTGACAAGTGATTGATGAGTTGATGTAACTATAAGCTTTAATTGTAAATGCAAGCTTGTCTTGCTTTTGAGGTTAGGATACCTCAAACCCTTCTTAGCAGGGTCTAAGAAAACCAGGCAGGGTCCTGGATACAGAGTAAGTGCTCTATGTATCAGTAGGTGCTGATTTTGCCTAACGGTTGTAGCCGAACCAAAATTAATATAAAAAGATTACAAAATCATATGGTGTGGTGTTCTTCTGTGTTATGGTTCTTTATGAATGAAATGCTTATGCTATGTGAATGATGTTTATGAAATGATTATGGTAGAGTAATGGAATGATGAATTGGTAGCTAACCGTAATAAGCTAAGAAAAGTTTAAAATTGGCTTCACTGATTCACCCCCCCTCTCAGTGTCTACAAAAGTCTCCTCAATAAGGACTACTCCGGCTTTCAATGTTTTCATTGTGACAAGATAGGACACATTGCCAGAAACTGTCCTTTGAAGAGACAAGATTACAAGAAGAGGATCAACAACAACAAAAGACATCATGCACATCTAGCTGAAGATGAGGATGATGAAGAAGAAGAGGAAGGACCCCGAAGAAAGGAAGCAAGAGAAGAAGATGCAGAAGAGTATGTACTATTCTCTGCACTCTTTGGGTCTATAACACCTGAAGAAGACACTTGGCTTATTGATAGTGGTGCTTCAAAGCACATGACGGGACAAAAGAAAACTCTGTCAAAACTTGAAGAAAAGAACTCTCCTCAGAAAGTATCTCTAGGAGATGACTATCAATATCCAATCGAAGGAATTGGTGGATCAAGCTACAAGCTTGATTCAGGTAATCCCCTGAAGATGAAGGAAGTCTTATATGTACCAGGTCTAAAGAAGAATTTACTTTCTATCTCAGCTTTAGATAAGAAAGGATTCAGAGTTGCATTCATAGATGGCCAAGTACGCATGTGGCCCAAAGGAAAGTCAATTGAAGATGCAGTTGTCATCGGTGAAGAAGGAGGCCTGTATAAACTCAAGGGACATTCAGAAATAACCCTTATTCATGAGTCCACTAGCCCTAGTGAACTGTGGCATAGAAGGCTTGCCCACATCAATTACAAAGCACTACCTCATGTGAACAAAGTAGTGACCGGATTACCAGACTTGAAGATCAACCATGAAGGCATTTGCAAAGGATGTGTGAAAGGGAAGAATATAAAAATCCATTTCCGAATAGTGAAACAAAAACTAAAGGTACGTTGGAATTGATTCATTCATATGTGTGTGGTCCAATGTCCTACACATCTTTGAGTGATTTTGAATATTATGTTACATTTATTGATGACTATTCAAGAAAGACTTGGATATACTTATTGAAGCAAAGAGCGAGGTGTTTGAGAAATTCAAGGAATTCAAAGCCTTGATAGAGAATCTTTCAGACAAAAGAATCAAGACACTTCGATCAAACAATGGCGGAGAATATACTTCAAAAGAGTTTGAAGCTTTTTGTAAAGATGCTGGAATCAAGAGGGAACTAACTACTCCCTACAATCCTCAACAAAATGGTGTTGCGGAAAGAAAGAACAAAACCATCATGGAGGCAATGAAGACAATGATTTATGATCAAGATCTTCCAATGCATCTATGGGAAGAAGCAACAAGAACTGTTGTTTATGTACAGAATAGAATATCTCACGGTGCTCTTGGACTCCAGACTCCAGAAGAGATGTTCACGGGAAAGAAGCATGAGGTAAGTCACCTCAGGATATTTGGTTGTCCATTATATGTTCATATACAGAAAGAGAAAAGGACCAAGTTGGACCCTTCTGGAAAGAAGGGGATATTTGTTGGATACTGTGAAGTATCCAAGGCATTCAGAATTTACATTCTTGGATTCCATCACATGGAAATCAGTAGAGATATAACATTCGATGAAGAAGCAGCTCTCAAGAGATCCAAAAAATGTCAACATGAAGAAGTGTATGAGGAAGAGGCACCTCCCAGAAATGTAGATGCTACATTCCTCCCTGAAGATCATGATATGACAGAACCACAAGAACCTCCCATGATGGAGATATCACGAAAGAGAAAGCCTGCTTGGGCAAGAGAAATTATACAAGAAGCAGAAAGATATGGAGCTCTTGAAGGCTCCACAAGGATAAGCAAGAAGCCCAAACCATTTTCCAGCTATGTAGCTTTGATGTGTGATCTTGTAGATCAAGAACCTACAAACTATGAAGAAGTTGTACAGAAGAAAGAATGGGTAGAAGCAATGACAAAAGAGTACCAGCCAATAATGAAGAATGATGATGTCTGGGATATAGTTCCCAAACCAGAAGGCAAGAATGTAGTATCCTCCAAATGGATCTACAAAACAAAACATGCAGCTGACAGAAGTATAGAGAAGTACAAGGCAAGATTTGTGGCTAGAGGTTTCTTTCAGAAAGAGGGAATTGATTATGAAGAAACATTTGCACCAATAGCACGGTATACTTCAATTAAAGCTACCATGGCACTTGCATCCATGATGAAGTGGGACTTACACTAGATGGATGTGAAGACAACCTTCCTGAATGGTGTGATTGAAGAAGAAGTATACATAGAACAGCCACAAGGATTTGAAATTGAAGACAGACGAAACCCCGAATGCAAGTTGAAGAAGGCCCTGTATGGCCTGAAGCAAGCTCCTAGAGCTTGGGATGGCAGGATAGATAATTTCCTAACGAGCATGGACTTTACCAAGAGTAAAGCCAATAATAACCTTTATTACAAGGTTATAGAAGAAGAACCTGTCATATTATTACTGTATGTGGATGACCTATTTCTGACAGGGAATGAGAAACAGATTGTAGAATGCAAGAAGAAGCTCGCTGAAGAATTTGAGATGAAAGACCTTGGGTTAATGCATTATTTCCTAGGTCTAGAAGTGTGCCAAAGTTTAGAAGGAATCTTTCTCAATCAAGGAAAGTATGCTGTAGAAATTTTGAAAAGATTTGATATGTTGGAATGTAAAGCCATGGCCACACCCATGGATACCAACCTAAAGTTGATGGCTGATGAATCATCAGAGTTAGTGGATGTCACACAATACAGACAGATTATTGGGTCGTTGGTGTATCTAACAAAGCCATGGATACCAACCTAAAGTTGATGGCTGATGAATCATCAGAGTTAGTGGATGTCACACAATACAGACAGATTATTGGGTCGTTGGTGTATCTAACAAATACCAGACCAGACATTTGTTTTGCTGTGAACACCCTGAGTCAGTATCTAGTTCAACCTAGATGTGTTCACCTGATAGCTGCAAAACATGTGATGAGATATTTAAAAGGGACTATAGACTTTGGTCTATACTATGATGGAAACCATGATTACAAATTGTATGGCTATACAGATGCAGATTGGGCTGGAAGAGTCTCAGACAGAAGAAGCACATCAGGTGGATGTTATAGTCTGGGGTCTGCTATGATTTCATGGTTTAGCAAGAAACAGTCCAATGTTGCTCTTAGCACGGCTGAAGCAGAATATATAGAAGCTTGCTCTGCTAGTTGTGAAGCCATATGGCTTTGGAAGCTGATGTCAGGTTTATTCAAAGTTCAAACTGGAGTTGGATACCACAGTGATTCTATGTGATAACCAGAGTTGTAAAAAGATGACGAAGAACCCAGTGTTCCATGATAGATCGAAGCACATAGAAATCCGGTATTTCTACATTCAAGATATGATGCAGAAGGGAGCCATAAAGCTCCAGTATGTGAGTACCGATGAACAAGTTGCTAATGTGTTGACGAGCCTCTGTCTCGAGTAAAGTTCAAATACTTTCGAGACAAGCTTGGTGTTGTTCGGAAAGACCTTCCCCTAAAGAGGGAGCAGTGATGTTGCAGTGGGAGTGTATCATCCATGGACATTTGTCCTAAAGTGATCCGTAGACTTATGTCTCCGATAAAGAAGGATTGTATCAACCCTGAACATTTGTTCTAAAGTGATCTGGTGGCTTCAGTCCCCGTGAATGTGGCGGGGTTGTATCATCCCTAGACATTTGTCCTAAACCGTATCCGGAGGCTTCGGTCCCCGTGAATGTGGTGGGGTTGTATCATCCCTGGACATCTGTCCTAAACTGTATCCGAAGGCTTCGGTCTCCGTGAATGTGGTGGGGTTGTATCATCCCTGGACATCTGTCCTAAACTGTATCCGGAGGCTTCGGTCCCCGTGAATGTGGTGGGGCTGTATCATCCCTGGACATCTGTCATAAACTGTATCCGGAGGCTTCGGTCCCCTTGAATGCGGTAGGATTGCATCATCCTTGGACTTAGTCCTAAAGTGATAGGGAGTGATTATCCCGTAATTGTATCCGGTGACTTCGGTCGTCGAGAATGTGGTAGGATCGTATCATCCTTGGACGTAAGTCCTAAAAGTGATCCGTAGACTTTTGTCTTCGTACTGTTGATTGCAGGCTGTTGCTGATGATGATGATGTTGTTGATCGAAAGATCAGAGTATGATGACCATGATGATGTTGTTGATCGAAAGATCAGAGTGTGATGATTATGCTTAGAGAATTATGATCGAAAGGTCAATGTATTTTTGATGATGATGATGTTGATTGATGAAGACTAAAATGTTGACGATGATGTTGCTACCGCTGAATTTGAGGATGAAGAATATATGTCAAAGATGTTGAAAAAGCTTCCAATGATCTATAGATGTATCACCCTGATGATGTTGAAGATGATCTCTCTCCTTCTCCTGCTGTTGTTGTTGATGTTGTTGTAAAATACCCTTCTCGTTAAGGGGGAGTGTTGAATTATTGTAACTTTGAAGTGTATTCGCTTATTATCCCTGATGTTCCTATCGGGAGAATCATTTGTATTTCATTATACCCCGATGATCCTATTAGGAGAACTACTAAGAGTCATGAGGAAATTCCCTTCGTTGTAAGTCCGGTCATTAGCACCCTAGTCAATATAATATTAAATCTATTTGTGCCCTCCTAGAGAAGTCGGCCTAGTCAGTTTTAGTGGGGCCGACTTGTTGGAGTGAATTGTCAAGTGAGCAAAAGAATATAAATAGAAGTGAGGCTCTCCTCATTTCTACACACTCACACTCACTTGTGTAGCGCATAAGAGAGAGAGATAGTTGTAGCTGCAAGGAGGAGAAGGATCAGTCTGGGGTTTTATCTTTTATCTTTTGATCATCTATATTGAGGAAGCTTTTGCTGGGTTTTTTCAGGGTAAATCTATGTTCATCTTGTGATACTGTTTCTTTCAGTGATACTGTCTATATGCTTTTGTTATGAAATTGAAATTGAATGCTGATAATCTAGCTTAGCATATGGAATCTTTATAGAAAGGACCTCCCTGAAAAGAGGGAGTGATGATGAGAGAATGAGATGGTAATGGTATTCCAGTACAGAGAAGTCTAGTCGAAATTTCCAGTATGTTGGATGTACAAGAAAAGAATGATGAGCCCCAGTTGTTTAGTTGTTGTATAGAGAACCTGGTCGTATCTTCATGGGGAGATCCCAATATGGTTGGTGACATCACCGAGGGTGGATCCCATTATAATTGGTCGTATCACTAAGGGTAGATCCCAACATGATTGGTGGCATCCTTAGAAGGAAGATCCCACGAAGGTTCGTCATATCTTCAAATAGGAAGATCCCAACAATATATGGCCCTGCGGATGATAGTACTCTCATATGGAGAGTGGTCTGGCATTCATTTACGGACGAGATCTACATTCAGTTGCAGACGAGAGTATCCTCCTTGACGATGGTCCTGTGGACAAGAACACTCTCTTGTTGGGAGTGGTCCTAGCTCTTACTGGCTGAGGACGGTCCTACAACAAATAGTACTCTCTTCTGGAGAGTGATCCTGCATTCACTTATAGGATGGTCCTGCGGACAAGAACACTCTCTTGTTGAGAGTGGACCTAGCTCTTACCGGCTGAGGATGGTCCTACAGACGATAGTACTCTCCTCTGGAGAGTGATCCTACATTCACTTGTAGGATGGTCCCCTAGACAAGAACACTCTCTTGTTGAGAGTGGTCCTAGCACTGACAGTCTGAGGATCATCCTACGGACGATAGTACTCTCATATGTTGAGTGGTCCTGCATTAAGTTGCGGACGAGATTTGCATTCAGTTGCAGTCAATGGTATCCTCTCTGAGGATGGTCCCGTGGACAAGAACACTCTCTTATTAAGAGTGGTCCTAGCACTGACAGGCTGAGGATGGTCCTAGAGACGATAGTACTCTCATATGTTGAGTGGTCCTGCATTTAGTTGCGGACGAGATCTGCATTCAGTTGCAAACAACAAGATCCTCTCTGAGGATGGTCCTGCAGAGAAGAACACTCTCTTGATGAGAGTGGCCCTAACACTCACCGGCTGAGGATGGTCCCATGGATGATAGTACTCTCTTATGGAGAGTGGTCTTGCATTCACTTGCGGACGAGTTTGTGCATTCAATACCAGAGATGATGCTCGAGATACCCGAGATACCCGAGATGATGATGCTCGAGATGATGGCAGAGATGATTCCAAAGATATTATGATCGAGACGATGCTAGAGATGATGATGCTCGAGATGATGGCAAAAATGATGATTGAGACGATGCTCAAAATGATGATGCTCGAGATGATACCAGATATGTATGATGATGATGTTGATGTAGCTGTGAAAACTTCCTATGACATATAGATTCACCAGTCAGTTGTACATGTGTTGTTGTAGAATACCTTCCTTGTGAAGAGGGAGTGTTAAAGAAATGTAATAGTAGAAGATATTCTATATTGTATTATTATTGTTATTACCCCTTTTGGAGATGTTGTTCCTTCGATTAGGGATGTCCTTGATGTATTTGGTAATGTAAAGTCTTGAGGTAAAACCTCTGTTGTAGGTCGAGTCAGTAGTACCCACAAAAGTATTATTAAAATGTATTTTTGAGTCTTCCAAGGCAAGTTGGCCTTGGCAGCAAGGAGAAGTCGGCCTAGTTGGGTTATTAGGCCTCTCAGCTGATCAGTATAAATAGGAGAGGCACCTCCCTCATTTGGACAAGCAAAAAACTCAAGTAGTTGCGCAAGAGAGAGAAAGAGTAGTCCATCTAGGAGAGAGGAAGCAGTCCAAGATTATTCTTGTAGTCTTATAAGTCTTATTCTTTGGGTCTTACACTGTACTTGGTTGAAGTCTATATCGAGGAAGTTTTGTTGGGTTTTCTTCCCCATGAGGGTTTCCCAAGAGAAATCTCTATGTTCTTTTGTGTGGTTGTGCTTGTCTTTCTTTCAGTGATCCTTTTGTATATGGTTATGATGTTATGATGCTAAATGTTATTAGATCTTGTATAACCATTGAAAACTTAACAACTTGCACAGAGTGCAAAATCTTTAGCCAAAATGGATGAGTTAACATCCAAGCTTGATACTTCCTTCTCCATGGTATTGTACCTTTCTGCTAGCACCATCCCTAGTGTAGGGTGGTATGTAAAGATTTACCCAAATCAAACATCAGGGCCATCGAGATGAAGGTTGAGAACAAGGAGTTGGTGTTTATTGCCTTGAATGGGTTCTCAAAGCCCTGAGAATACTTTGTGCAAAGTGTTTGTGGCAGTGAACAACTATGGGACACCTTCATCCATAGGAGACAAGGTGAACAACAATCACAGCCAAAAAATAATGAGGTCCTCGATAAGGCGAGGAAATAAAAGACTAAAGAAGGATCACAAGAACATTGATGTTCATCAGAGCATGGGAAGAAGGACTTGAATCATTTAAAGTATTTCAGGTGCCATAAGATGGGCTACTATGCATCTCGATGTCCTAAGAAGAATAAAAGAATAAACAGCATAAGCAACTTACATGGAGTGCAAAATCTTTATCCAAAATGGTTGAGTTATCATCCAATCTTGATACCTCCTTCTCCATGGTATCATACATTTTCGCTAACACCATCTCTAGCATAGGGTGGTATCTGGACATTGGAGCATCTAGGTACTTAACAATCAACAAGAAGGCTTTCAACATTCTTCAAGAGCAAGAGGTCAACATACAAGTGGAGTTAGGCGATGATGCCACATATCCAACCAATGTTACAAAAACTAGACCGAAACTGGAAAAACCGACGGGTCCGATCAGTTCCGAGGACAATCAGCATCTCATACCGAAAATTATCGATTCCATACGAAACCGCTCAGTTTTGATTAGTTTTACCAGTTCCGGTCCAGTTTTGTACGAAGCCGTATAGTGACATTGAAAAAGCATTTTTTTAATTTTTTTTTTAAATCAAAAAGTTGGTTGCGTGGGGAATGTTTAGATAACCCTAAAACCCGAAGAAAGCTATAAAATCAACCCCGCCTCCTCTATTTCCCTCACACTATTCATTTGAGTATTTTGAGTTAAGAATCATTCTTGACATTCTGGGTAGTGTAGCAGACTTGAAAGAGTATGTTAAGTACCTACAGCAGCCCTAGCTATATCGCCGTAACAGCAATAAAATACACCTAACAGCAGTTACCTACAACAGTAAAGAGGCTTTGAACAGCCCTAACAACAATTTTGAGGTAACTGTGTAGTTAAAAAAACTTTTGTGGGCATATTCCAAGGTGACAGTCCATAACAGCAGACTTGAAACAACCCTTTCAGCAACAATAGTGTCATCAACCTATTAGATATATGATTCAAGTGAAATATCAAATATATGCTCAGTATGGCACCTAGCAAAACACATACAGGAGCCTTTTTTCTGGTAGATCTAGACACAACCTGCAAATCATCCTATCCATGATTCCATAATATCTTGTAACAATAATTTTGTGACAGTTTGAAGGTCTTGAAAAAAAGGCATCCCTCTGCTTGCCATATTGCTTGGAGAATTTTATGTTCTGTGCTCATCTAGTGAGGCATCCCCTGTGGGTGATCATGAAGATTTAGATGATTTTATTATATGATTAGATTGCATAGTCTTTACTAACTAGTCTAGGACTCTAGAGTTGTTTTTGGACTATATAGGCCATTTAGAGCCTTTTTGTTGATGTATTTTGATTCAAACATGGAGTGCACTTAGTGCTATTTTGGTTGTATTCACTCTTACATGTTAGATATACAAGAAATTTTGCAAATTTGTGTATAATGGTTTGTATTCACATGGTTGCACATATATATATAATTTTTCAAAATTTGAATATTTTATGTATTTTTGGTGGACTGGTTTTGTGATCCAGTTTTTTTCCTAGTTTCGGTCTGGTTCAAGTTTTCAGGGTCGGTCAGTTCAACCACCAGTTCGGTTCTTGTATCTTTGTATCCAACAACAGAAACAAGATTTGTCTCTTTCCATGTCCCATCAGGAGATGTACTTGAGTTGAATGATGTTTTGCATCCTCCTAGTTTAACAAAGAATCTTCTTTTAGTTTCAACCGTTTCAAATCTCAAGTGTGTGGTTGAGTTTGATGATAAGCAAGTCATCATAATAAATTGCAGCCAAAGGAATAACCAAGTCTTGGCCAAAGATGTGCAAGAAGGTGGTCTATATAGGTTGCTTGCGGATACAGTGAAACCCGATGCTTTAGTAATTGAATATGACAAGCTCGAAGAGCTTTGGCACAAGAGATTTTGTCACCTACAATATGGAGCATTGCCACACTTGAAAGACATAGTGCAAGGATTCCCATACTTCAAGGTTTGAAAGTTTGGAGTGTGAAAGGGTTGTGCACTCAACAAACATGTGAACATTACTTTTCAAAGCAATAACCGCAAGTCAAGATAGATTCTTGATCTGATGCATTCAAATATTTGTGGACCTAAGTCATCAACTTCTATGACAAATAACATTTATTATGTTTCATTTATTGATGATTCCTCCAAATATACCTAAATTTACTTTATGAAGACCAAGGGTGAAGTCTTCAATAAGTTTCAAGAGTTTAAAGCTCTTGTCGAGTATAGGGTACAAAATGCCAAGCTACATAATAGGAAACTCACAACACATTGCAAGAAGTTGAAGCATTGTGAAAGATGAAATAATTGGAGCCAAACAACCAAGAGTACCATAAGACATGAATGGTCCGCAAAAGATGAAAAGTTGTAGAATTATACCATTGAATGCACAAATAGTGTAAAGAATCATCTATATATAATCGAGGTGTAAGAAAAATGATGTGTGAGAGTCAAGTGAAGGTGTTTATGTACTTGGCATTATGGTGCAACTAAACCTTAAACAAATTGTGTATCTTGGTGTTCTAAATTGCATAAAAATATTTGAGTGTGATCAACATGAATGCTTATGGAATGTTGTTTTATATGGTAACTTGCGTTATGTGAGCTAAGCTTAGGTTAGGTACTGTAAGGTGATGTAGGAACATCGCTGGTAACAAGCAATCGGCATCATCATTAGACTAGTTCGAGGAATTAGCGAGAGTTCAACCACGGGTGGACGTGGCTGCAGAAAGAACAAGCATTGTGAATCCTCTGCTATGTTCCAGAATAACAGTTGCGGATCCCATGGAGTACATTAGGATGCAGAAGGTTGACCACGAAGAGAATTTGATCAATACGGGAAGAAGTGGAAAGGCCTGTGACCATTTGACTTATGGCCATTCAAAGGGACAGCTCCAGGGAATCAAGCAGGAGGAAAGTAAATGGAAGGGAAAAAATTTCTCCAGAACAATAGAGCTACGAAAGGTGGCATGAGTCTGGAAGAGGCTACCTGGCTACAACCTCAGCGATGGATGTAATCTCTTGATTTGTAAATAAATAAAGCTCTCTGTTTCTAGTTCTGTTGTTGTTCCTTCTCGTTGAATGATTGTTTTTGAATTCCTCTTTTCCTGATTAAAATTTAACCCACTTGACTAGATATTTTCTGCTATTATGACTTTATAATTGAAAACAATAGTGTGTAGTTGTAGAAGTTTGCAATTGCAAGTCAACAGTAGAGGGGTTTTGAAGCTACGGAAAGCATGTAGCTATAGGCCTTCTGCATTAAGTGGTATCAGAGCTAGCATTCATCTCCTGGAGACGGTCCCCAAAAAAAAAATCTGTAGAAGGTAATAACATTAACTTGTTTCTGGTGGTAGTTCAGACTGGTTGCTAAAGTAGGAGTTGTGGGTAAAACAAAGCCAGAATGAGGCTTGTGAATGTTGGTCATCTCAAGGACCACGAGACAACTTGTGAGGATGCCGCCAGGGAAAAGCGGGGCAGCGCAAGGAGGTGCAAGGAACCGAGAGTTGGAGGAACTGAGAAGGAGGAGAAAGGAACTAGAGAATAGAAGAAATGCAGATGTTGAGGAAGACTCGGACGCAAAAGAAGAGATTGAAGAATAACAAAGCGATGGTGAGATAGACCCAGTTGTGCGTCTGATATCTTTTCTAAGGCAGTGCCAAACTGGAAGTGTCATGCTATGATGGCAGCCTGAAGGCCGAGACTCTCCTATAGATTGGATAGGGGAGCTCGAAAGATACTTCGAGTATGAGAACGTATAGAACCCCAATAGGGTTCGATTTGCAATGCCAAAGCTGAAGGGACACATTGCCCCATGGTGGGATATGCTACAGAAAGATAGGACAGACAACCAACAAGAGAAAATTAGGACTTGGAGGAAGATGGTGAGCAAAATTAAGGAGAAATTTTTGCCTGTAGATTACCAACAGAATTTATGTAAGCAAGTACAGAACTTGAGGCAGAGAGAGATGTTCATCCAGGAGAACACCGAAGATTTTTTCAGACTGTCACTTAGGTCAGGGATAAAAGAACCTAAATTTCAGAGAGTGGCTAGGACGAAATAACTGAACTATCAGATCCAGGACGAAATAACTGAACTATCAGATCCAGGACGAAATGAGCATGCATTGGTTCCGCAATGTAGGTGAAGCTTACCAAGTTGCTATAAGAGTGGAAGAGAAGATTGAGCGAAAAGTACAGCAGAAAAATAGAGGAAGGGGTCCTAGAGGCAAAGGAAAAGTAAATGCTTACAAGGGCAATGAAAAGGAGGACGAATCCACCAGCAGCCAGAATGGCAGGGGCAGAAATAACAACGGAAGAGGTAGAGGATTCGGAAGGAAAAGACATTAGTACTCTATCATCTGCTACAGATGTAGAGTCGAAGGACACAAGGCCTCAAAATGCCCAGAAAACCAAAACTTAGGAAGACAGAATGAAGCTAGAGTACAAGTCACCCACGTTGATGGGACACCCGTTGTTGGAGAAAACGTGATAATACTCCAACAAGAGCAGGGTGAGAATTTGATGTTCCATAGAGTGCTACTTCAGGCCAAGGAGAAGATTGCAGAGGAGCCTGAACAGAGAAAAAGAATTTTTAAAACAAAGTGCAAGGTGGAAGGCAAGTGTTGTAATCTGATCGTTGATGGTGGGAATACTAAAAATCTGGTATCCACGGAGTTCATGAATAAACTACATCCGAAAAGAATTTCCCATCCAAATCCATATTGAGTTTCGTGGTTAAAAAGGGGAAAGCAGGTGACTGTGAGCAAGCAGTGCTTATTAAATTTTTAGATTAGGAATTTTAGTGAGCAGGTCTTATGTGATGTGGTAGATAGGATGCAGGCCATGTGCTTCTCGGAAGGCCCTGGTTGTTTGACAGGAAGGTTCACCATGATGGGAGAGAAAACACCTATGCATTTACTAAGGATGGACAACGTTACATGCTGGAGCCAATGGTGGAGAGTGAAGTGAATGCAATGGACAACAATGGCAGTAAAAGCACTGAAAATAGTAGCAGCAACAGGGTCATGTTGTGCTCAACTAAAGAACTTCTAAAGGGGCAGAAGAAGGCCAAATTCTGCTTGGCTTTGATGCCAAAGGGACTCCAAGAGGACGGAAGTATAAGCAACATACCACAAGAGATTCAATCATTGTTAAATGAGTTCAAGGAGGTTATTGCAGAAGACTTTCCAACAGGACTCCCTCCTGTGAGGAGTATTTCACACCAGATTGACTTGATACCAAAATCAAGTCTGCCCAATAAGGCACCTTACCGGATGACCCCCACAGAAAGTGAAGAAGTAAATAGGCAAGTGCATGAGTTTCTTGATAGAGGACTGATACAAGAGAGTCTAAGTCCTTGTGTTGTACCGGCAGTGTTGTCACCAAAAAAGAACGGTGGGTGGCGAATGTGTACTGACTTACAAGCTACCAACAAGATCACCATTAGATAAAGATTCCCCTTACCACAGATGGACGATCTAATGGAATGTTTGAGTGGAGGCACCTATTTTACAAAGATAGATTTGAAGAGTGGGTGCCATCAGATTTGGATAAGAGAAGGGGACAAGTGGAAGACCACCTTCAAGACCAAGGACGGATTGTTTGAGTGCCTAGTAATGTTGTTTGGATTAACCAATGCTCCCAGCACGTTTATGAGACTTATGAATGAAGTACTAAAACCGTTTCTTGGGAAGTTTGTTGTTGTGTATTTGGACGACATCTTGATCTTCAGCAAAAGCGATGAAGAACACCTAGAGCATGCGAGGCAGGTGTTGCAGCCGTTGAAGGAAAAGAAACTGCTGATTAAATTGAAGTGCACATTCCTGAAAGAGGAATTAGTGTACTTGGGTTTTGTAATTTCTAGAGAAGGTTTGTAGATGGATCCTAACAAGGTAAGGGCCATTTTGGAGTGACCAACACCTAAATGTGTATTTGATATAACAAGCTTTCACGGTTTGGCAAGCTTCTATCAGAAGTTCATTTGAAAGTTCAACTTGATTTGTGCACCCCTTACAGAATGTATGAAGAAGGGGACTTTCCAGTGGACAGTGGCAACAAGGCAGTCATTTGAAGATTTTAAGAAGAAGGTGACTGAAAGACCTGTCTTGTCACTTCCAGATTTTAATAAAGTGTTCCAAGCGGACTGTGATGCTAGTGGAGGAGCGATCAGGGCAGTATTGAGTCAAGAAGGAAGACTGGTGGCATTCTTCAGCGAGAAATTGAAGAATGCAAAGACGAAGTACTCGATTTATGATCAAGAATTCTATGCTATCACACAAGCCTTGAAAAAGTGGAGACATTACTTGCTTCTGAAGTAGTTTGTCCTGTTCATTGATCATAAGGCGCTACTGTACATCAACAACCAAGATAAGCTAAACCAAAAGCATTCGAAATGGATAGAATTTCTGCAAAACTACACATTTGTCTTAAAGCACAGGTATGGAAAGTCAAATAGAGTTGCAGAAGCATTGAGCCGGAGGATAGCTTTGCTGAACACTATGTCAGTGGAGGTCGTTGGCTTGGAGTGGATGAAAGAATTGTATGGAGAAGACGCAGATTTTGCAGAAGCTTTGGAAGCATGCATAACTCCTTGGAGTGTAGACAGAACACCCTATCTAGATTTCCATATCGAAGAGGGATTCTTATTTAAGACTTGGAAATTGTGCATTCCCCATGGCTCCTTAAGACAAAATCTTGTAAAAAAGCTGCACAACGAAGGTTTGGGAGGACATTTTGGCATGAATAAAACAACAGCATTGGTAAAGGAAAGATATTTTTGGCCCAGCATCGACAAGGATGTCCAAAGGTTTATGGAACGTTGTAGAATCTGTCAGTTGGTAAAGGGGAGAAGTCAGAACACTGGGATGTACACTCCATTGTCTGTGCCCGAGAAACTGTGGGAAGATATGAGTATGGACTTTGTTTTGGGGTTGCCTAGGATGCAGAGAGGTCACGATTCTGTGATGGTTGTAGTGGACAAATTCTTTAAGATGGCCTATTTTGTGCTCTGCAAGAAAGCCAATGATGCTACCAGGGTGGTTGCCTTATTTTTTCAAGAGATTGTGAGGTTGCATGGGCTGTCAAGAAGTATTACTTCTGACACGGATACAAGGCTCCTTGGTTATTTCTGGAGAACACTTTGGAAGAAGATGGGGTCCCAGTCGTTGTATAGTTCAGCTTACCACCCACAAACAGATGGGCAGACCGAGGTGGTTAATCAGAGTCTTGGAAACTTGTTGAGACGCTTGAGTGAGGAAAGGCCCAGACAGTTGTGATTGTGTTTCTTTCAGAGATCCTCTTTATGTTGTTATTGTGAAAATGTATTAAATGCTCATGAAGTTAGAAATTAAGCTGTAACAACATATAAACTTAACATGGTATCAGAGCAAGACTGAAAGAGCAGCTTTCACTAGGTAAATCTCTCTCCTTCTCTAGACAAGAAAATTAGGGTTTCCTACTGAAGAGGAATTTTGGAGTGCAAGTGACATTGGGAAGTGTGCCCCTCCTAGGCACATCTTTTGGCACCTGGATCGAAGTTTTTCAATGGACAAATCCTCTAGAAATTCAAACCCTAGTTTGACTTGGAACCAGAAAACCAAAAATCCAAAACCAGAAGCAGAAGCTACAGTCCATAATTTTGCAAGTCCAGTTTCAAGGGTTAAAATTTGGATTCTTCAGAAACCGACTGTACCAGCATACGCGCCTCAGTCAAGCGCATCTTTTGGTAAGTTCAGTTTTCATTTCTGAGAAATTTCAATTTTTGTCATTTTTTGTTCTCCGGCACAAGATTCCTCCAAGCACTAAGCTTGATGACAAGTTGGAAGGCATAGAAAATTTCCATGCTTGGAAATACAGAATTGAACTCATTCTAGAAGAGAATGATCTTGTAAAGTTTATCAAGGAAGTTGTGTCGAAACCCGAAGAAGATGAAGCAAAGGAAAAGTACAAGAAGGACATGATTAAAGCCAAGAGGATCATAGCAGATTCTATCAAGGAACCCTTGATTCGTCACGTGTCCTCCAAGGAAACACCCAAGGAGATGTTTGATGCCCTAACAAGAATGTATGAAGGAAGAAAGATTTACTGAAAGATGAATTTGAGAGCCAAACTCAAAAGTACAAAGATGAACAAGGATGAATCTATCCAAGAATATTTCACAAGGGTTTCTCAATTCAAACAATTGAAGACAAGATTGATGAAGATGAATTAGTAATGACCGCTCTCAATGGTCTTACTAGACCATGGGATTCTTATATCCAGAAAATTTGTGTAAGGAAAGTTTACAATTTGAAATCCTGTGGGAAGGATGTGTTCAAGAGGAATCTAGAGTAACAAACCGAGAAGCACTACTTAGAGAAGATGACCATGCTCTCGCTGCTCATGCTAGAAGAAGAAGAGGAAAACCTTATTTCAAGAAGGAAACTCATAAGTAGTCTCATCCTCCTAAGAAGTTTCAAAAGAATCAAAAGGGAGATTACAAGCAAAAAGACTTTTCCTCTTATCAATGTTACCATTGTGATAAGATGGGACACGTTACCAGAAATTGTCCAACAAGAAAAGAAGAATATAAGAGGAAGAATAACAAAAGACATCATGCTCATTTAGCCAAAGAAGAAGAACCTCCCAAAAAGTCAGCAAAAGAAGAAATTGAAGAATATATTTTATTCTCCACTCTCTCCGGGTCCGTGACACCTGGAAATGATACATGGCTAATTGATAGTGGTGCTTCAAAGCACATGACAGGTCAGAAGAAGACTCTCTCCAGTCTTGAAGAAAAAGGAATCCCCTTAGAAAGTATCACTAGGAGATGACTATCAATATCCCATCAAGGGAATAGGAGAAGCCACATACAAGATTGATTCAGGAACCCCAATGAAGATGAAGGATGTGCTATATGTACCAGGCTTGAAGAGGAACCTACTTACTATTTCAGCTTTAGATAAGAAAGGATTCAGGGTTGCCTTTATAGATGGTGAAGTTCTTATGTGGCCTAGAGGAAAATCTCTAGAAGATGCATCTGTTATTAGGAAAGAAGAAGGCAGCCTGTATAAACTGAAAGGTCACTCAAAAGCAGCCTTGATTCATGATACTACAAGTCCATGTGAACTATGGCATAGAAGGCTTGTTCACATAAACTACAAAACCTTACCACATGTGAGCAAGGTAGTAACAGGGTTATCTGATCTAACGATTGATCATGAAGGAGTATGTAAACGATGTGCGAAAGGAAAGAGCATAAAGAATCTGTAATGTCCTCTTCTGCTAAGGCATTAAGGACCGACCCGCTAACCTATGTGATTCCTGTAGGTTCGAGTGGGTACTGACAGTCAAGGAATCAGCCGAAGACTGATGCCATATACAGAAGATCTAGGGCATCAATATTATATCATCATGGGGTAGAAGAGGGCCACCAGAGCCAAAGGCCACCGACATGCATGACATCTAAGCATTATTTGATGATGCATGCACCCGATTGAATCTCCATGCACATGCATGCAAGTGAACTGCAAATTAGAAGTTAAAGTGACCTAATTAGGTCAAAAGTTAGGTTATTCGCAGTTGAAAGTCATAAAAGAAAGAAAAAGTGAATGGAGAAACACACTTATGATTATTATTGATTTGGAGCTTCTTGAGTAGCAGCATAGCGTGCGGCCACGGTAGTTGGCGTTGAAGACAGCGTCTTCAGCTAACAAGGTTTTGGCAGTGAAATATCTGCCCTAGTCTCATTCAGGGTAGACCATCCAGGTTCATCATCCGCTCTTCAACTTATTCATCCAGTTACAGCTATCCAGTACCTATCAAAAGATTGTTTGCAGGGAAACGTGTGCAGCCGTAGAGG
Source organism: Pseudotsuga menziesii (assembly GCA_001517045.1). Classification (NCBI taxonomy): domain Eukaryota; kingdom Viridiplantae; phylum Streptophyta; class Pinopsida; order Pinales; family Pinaceae; genus Pseudotsuga; species Pseudotsuga menziesii. The sequence continues at coordinate 291,560 of LPNX011070698.1, read as the reverse complement.
GGTTTTTAGCTGGAAAACCCCAAAGCATTCGCTAGGTTCTCAGATTTTCGTTTATCTTCGGAATACTGGCACCATTCTCATCATCAATATCATCCTTCAGTACCAGGTGATTATCAGCTTCCAGTTTGCTCACTCGGAGTAGTTCTCATCAGTTTTGTGGAGCTGGGGGTGTGAGCAGCTAAACCTTCAATTCAATTCGCTAGCCTGCTTAGTGAGCTCAGAACTTATGCATGCTTCAGGGGTAGAAGAGGGCCACCAGAGCCAAAGGCCACCGACATGCATGACATCTGAGCATTATTTGATGATGCATGCACCCAATTGAGTCTCCATGCGCATGCATGCAAGTCAACTGCAAATTAGAAGTTAAAGTGACCTAATTAGGTCAAAAGTTAGATTATTCGCAGTTGAAAGTTATAAAAGAAAGATAAAGTGAATGGAGAAACACACTTATGATTATTATTGATTTGGAGCTTCTTGAGTAGCAGCACAGCGTGCGGCCACGACAGTTGGGGTTGAAGACGGCGTCTTCAGCTAACGAGGTTTTGGCAGTGAAATATCTACCCTAGTCTCATTCAAGGTAGACCATCCAGGTTCACCATCCGCTCTTCAACTTATTCATCTAGTTATAGCTATCCAGTACCTATCAGAAGATTGTTTGCAGGGACACGTGTGCAGCCGTAGGGGAGGTTTTAGCTGGAAAACCCCAAAGCATTTGCTGGGTCCTCAGATCTTCATTTATCTTCGGAATACTGGCACCATTCTCATCAGCACTATCATCCTTCAGTACCAGGTGATTATCAGCTTCCAGTTTGCTCACCCGAAGCAGTTCTCATCAATTTTGTGGAGCTAGGGGTGTGAGCAGCTAAACCTTCAATTCAATTCGCTAGCCTACTTAGTGAGCTCACAACTTCTGCATGCTTCAGGCAATCTCTCCTACACAGAAAGACTACCACTTCTGCAAATTCTCATCTACATCAGACACTTCCTTCACTGAAAACGTCATCTTTAGCTGATTGAGGGTTCATGCTGCTGGGGTATCACCGGAGGCAAGGAGCACTAGTTCTTCACCAGATCAGTTCTTGATGCAAGCGTATTCTCTCTAGAGCATTATCAGTCAGATTATCAGGGGTAAGTGTTGATCTATCATCATAAAATTCTCTGCCCTCGTTAGCTATAAAATAGGGCCATTTGCTCGGCACTTTGCATGCAAGTTTATTTTCAGTGTTATTGTAGATCGAGAGGCTTAAGCAAGCCCTAGTGTAGAAAATAGTTGAATATCCGCATATGGGATACTACAGTGGTATCAAAGCTATTTTTCTTGCCAGTTGTGGGCATGCAAAAATATAAATGAATTCAAAAGGCCCATACAACATTACTCACCGGAGACAGAGGTGTAGAGACAAAGAAGAGGAGTTAGAGGACATAGATTTGGGGAACAGAGAGTATCAGTTTGGAAAAGGCAAAGAAACAATGACCAATGATGATAAAATAGCTTTCAATAGTCTCATATCAGCCATAAAAGAACTCACTACTGGGTAAAAAGAAATGATGAGTACCTTCAAGCAAATGACTGAGAAAAATGGGCCCACCCCACACAGTCCCTTATTTCCCAACAGTGATAGGGTACCCACCAGCAGTAGTAAGGAACACTTACATACCAACATACAGAGCCATCCCCATATATGCAAGCCTTTCCAACCCACCATGCCTCAATTCTTAGATAGTCCAGCTGCAGTGCCTCTAGCACAAGCAAAACCAGAAGAATCAATGAGTGCCTATCTGAGAGAATATAGAGCTTTAGGAGAGGACTTCCATCCAGCCATGACCTTCACTAACTTCTGCCACTTTAAAAGTAAGAACAAACCCAAAGCTTACAATAAGGCCATTCACCCAGAACTATGAGTTATAGCGCACCGTAGGGAAACTAACTATCCCTACCTTTGAGGGCACCCAGGGTGGCCCAGCCCAGAATTGGGTGCAGAAGTTGGATACATACTTCCAGCTCAACCCCATGATTGAGACAGATGCCATTAAATTGGCTACCTTGCATTTGGACGAAGAATCCCATGAGTGGTGGTACCACGGGTTAGTGACACTAGGTCACAATACCATCACATCGTACCCAGATTTTACACAGAGGCTCGTTGAGCAGTTTGATCGAAAGGACCCTGAGGTAGACTTTAGAGAGCTAGCACAACTCAAGCAGACAAGTAGTGCAGATGCATTTATTTCAGAGTTTCAAAGGATAGCAATCATGGTGACAGATATATCAGAGAGCAGGTTGATTATGTTATTCACTGAGGCTCTCACTGAACCCTTACAGGGATGGGTCAAGTCTTACAGGCCCACCACCCTAGCAGATGCCATCAGCCCGACTAGAGACTTGCAGGATGCAGTGCCCAAAAATAGGTTTCCTCCCAGAACCAATTTCCTTATTAAAGATAAAGAAAGGAAACCCTTCCAAAAAGAATGGCCCAAGAAAGAATGGATGGACAATGATACCCGACAGGACCTTAGAAGAAAAAAGCTATGTTTCACTTGCCAGGAACCATGGGTACCAGGTCACAGATGTTCAGGAAAAGGGAAGGCCTATTCTGGCAGTGGGGAGGATGAGGATTACCAGGATCATGAGCAGGGAGAGACACCAAAGACAGTTGTTGAGGGACAGGCCTCAGGAGGTACCATTACTACCATGACAGGGGTGCCTAGATTCCACACTCTCCAGATCAGAGGTACCGTACAGGGCCACAAAGTGGGAGTACTGATAGATGGTGGGGCATCCCACAACTTTATTGATGTTGCATGTGTTAAAAAGACAGACATTTAGACTGAGAGTTTTGATGGGTTTTCAGTAGCAGCCGCAGGTCACACCATGGAGTGTAGTCAGAGGATTCCTAAATTAAAAGTAACACTTGGGAATTATACAGTGATAGAGACATTCTATGTGGTAGATATACCTGACATGAATGTGGTACTAGGAGTTCAGTGGTTGTATTCCATTGGGAAGTATTCCACAAACTACCAGACCATGGAGATGGAGTTTACAGGAGCAGAGGGACAGAAGGTAGTATTGAGAGGGATGAATACCTACCCTCCCACAGCAATGACATCACACAGGATGGAGGCAATACTCCAACAGGGAGATATTGAGTGGGCTGCGGAGTGTTTGGTTACCTTCAGGAAACCACCAGATGAGGCCACACAACATCCAACAAATATAGAGGCCTTACTACAGAAGCACAAGGCAGTATTCGGAGACCTTCCAGCAGGTCAACCTCCAGATAGGGGATTTGAGCACATTATTGAGTTAGAGGAGGGGACCCAAGCAGTTATTACCACTCCTTACAGACATCCCAAGAGGTATAAAGATGAGATAGAGAGTACAATTAAGGAACTACTCAAGCTGGGGTACATCAAACCTAGCTCTAGTCCCTTTGCATCTTCAGTAGTGCTAGTGAAGAAAAAAGATGGAACCTTGCACATGTGCATTGATTACAGGGCACTCAATAAGAAGACCATAAAGAACAGGTATCCCATCCCTAGGATTGATGAGTTGATGGATGAACTACAGAGGGCAAAGTACTTTCCAAAATTGATGTCCGCTTAGGGTAGCATCAGATTCAAGTCAGGGAACAAGATGTTCCAAAGACCGCTTTCCGTTGCTACTACGGACATTATGAGTTTCTAGTGATGCCATTTGGGCTCACTAATGCACCAGCTACTTTCCAGTCATGCATGAACCATATCTTCAGGACGCAGTTACGTAAGTATATTCTGGTATTCTTCGACGACATATCGATATACAGTAGAACTTGGGAAGAGCATTTGAGGCATCTAGATGAAGAACTTGGCATTCTACAGGAGCAGTCACTATATGTCAAAAATGTCCAAGTGTGAGTTCGGCATGCAGGAGATGTTATACTTAGGACATGTGATAAGGGCCAACGGGGTCCAGGTGCACTTAGAGAAGATTTGCGCAATTTTGGATTGGCCTACACCTAAAAATGTGACAGAACTGAAGGGTTTTTTTGGGCTTTTACACCTACTATAGGAGGTATGTCAGCGGATTCTCATAGATGACCGCACCCCTCACAGATCTTACCAAGAAGGAGGCATTTAGTTGGTAGGAGACAGCACAACAGACATTCGAGAAAATAAAAAAGGTAATGAGTTCATGCCCAGTATTAGCTTTACCAGATTTTTATCAATCCTTCGTGCTAGAATGTGATGCTTCAGGAGAGGGAATTGGGGCAGTTTTGATGCAGAACAACCACCCCATTGCATTTGAGAGCAGGAAGCTTAAAGACTATGAACGCCACTATTCGATATATGACAAAGAGATGTTAGCCATTCTCCATACGCCAACCAAGTTCAGACAGTACTTAGTGGGTGGCAGATTCAAGGTTAAGACAGATCACAACAACTTGAAATACTTCCTAGAGCAGAAAGAGCTAAACGAGAGACAGCAGATATGGGTAAGCAAAATTCAGGCCTATGACTTCGAGATTGAGTACGTAAAGAGGAAGAATAATGTAGTGGCCGATGCACTTTCCAGACGACCAGCTACTTTATCCCTTATGAGCATCTCATCAGATTGGAGGTCTCATCTTTTGGCTGAGTACTCCAAAGATAAGTTTGCTTGCGACCTATTGGATGGACAGATTTGGGATGATAGGTACAGGGTAATTGATGACATCATATACTACAAAAACAGAATCTTCTTGGTTCCAGAGTCTCCCCTCAAGAAGAAAATTTTACAGGCATCGCACGATTCATCATTAGCAGGGCATCAGAGGTTTCTCAAAACCTACAGACAGATTAGAGAAAGGTTCTCAATGGAAGGGCCTCAAGAAAGATGTGATACAACATGTGAGAGAGTGCAGCTTGTGCCAACAAAACAAAATAGAGCACACCCACCCGGCTGGTTTACTACATCCCTTACCTATTCCCGAGCAAAAATGGGAGAGCATCTCTATGGAATTCATTACTGGGTTTCCCAAGGTTCAAGGCAGAGACTGCTTGTACGTAGGAGTGGACAGATTGACCAAGTTTGCTCACTTCTTTGCCATTTCCTCAGATTATTCCGCAGCATAGGTAGAAGAACTATTTTTCAAAGAGGTATTTAGACTCCACGGGTTAGCCAAAACCATTGTCGGTGACAGGGACAACAAATTCATAGGAGCCTTTTGGCAAGAGCTTTTTCGATTAGTGGGGACCGAGTTAGCCATGAGCACAAGTTATCATCCAAAGAGTGACGAGCAGACAAAGATTGTCAACAAGTGGATTGAGGGATACTTGAGAAATTACGTATCAGGTCAGTAGAGGACATGGATCAAATGGCTACACTTGGGTGAACATTGTTACAACACCACCTACCATATGACCATTGGGATGACCCCTTTCCGAGCCCTGTATGGGTATGATGCTTCCACTTTCACAGACCGGATATTCGATGATAGCAGGGCCCCCAAGGCCAAAGAGTGGATTCAGGAGGGTCAAGATATCCTCAAGATATTCAGGGAGAACATACAGGCTACTCAAAATCAGCAAAAGATATATGCGGACAGGCACAGGGTTAAGCACAGTTTTGAAGTGGGAGACTTCGTTTATTTACGCCTCCAACCTTTCCAACAGTCATCTCTTAAAAAGAAAGGAGCGGAAAAACTCCAACCTCGCTTCTATGGTCCATACAAGATAATTCGGAAGGTTGGAGAGGTAGCATATGAGCTAGAACTACCCCCAGAGAACAAGATTCACAACGTATTTCATGTCTCCAACCTCAAGAAGGCAGTCGATCAACAAATTGTTACATCTTCCAAGCTGCCCCCCCTTGATGACGAGGGGCAATTGATTCTGATTCAAGAGCACAACCTAGAGGTGCGAGAGCGGAAACTGAGGAACAGAATCATCAGAGACTACTTGGTTCAGTGGAAAGATCTGCCTATAGAGGAGGCCACTTGGGAGGCAGAACAGGTATTACAGCACCCAACTTTACAGTTGCTTGAGGACAAGCAAATTCGAGCAGGGAGGACTGTAATGTCCTCTTCTGCTTAGGCATTGAGGACCGACCCGCTAACCTATGTGATTCCTGTAGGTTCGAGCAGGTACTGACAGTTAAGGAATCAGCCGAAGACTAATGCCATATACAGAAGATCTAGGGCATCAATATTATATCACCATGGGGTAGAAGAGGGCCACCAGAGCCAAAGGCCACCGACATGCATGACATCTGAGCATTATTTGATGATGCATGCATCTGATTGAGTCTCCATGTGCATGCATGCAAGTCAACTGCAAATTAGAAGTTAAAGTGACCTGATTAGGTCAAAAGTTAGGTTATTCGCAGTTGAAAGTTATAAAAGAAAGATAAAGTGAAAGGAGAAACACACTTATGATTATTATTGATTTGGAGCTTCTTGAGTAGCAACACAGCGTGCGGCCACGGCAGTTGCGTTGAAGACGGCGTCTTCAGCTAACGAAGTTTCGGCAGTGAAATATCTGCCCTAGTCTCATCCAGGTTCACCATCCACTCTTCAACTTATTCATCCAGTTACAGCTATCTGGTACCTATCAGAAGATTGTTTGCAGAGACACGTGTGCAACCGTAGGAGGGGGTTTAGCTGGAAAACCCCAAAGCATTCACTCGGTCCTCAGATCTCCGTTTATCTTCGGAATACTGGCACCATTCTCATCATCACTATCATCCTTCAGTACCAGGTGATTATGAGCTTCCAGTTTGCTCACCCGGAGCAGTTCTCATCAGTTTTGTGGAGCTAGGGGCGTGAGCAACTAAACCTTCAATTCAATTCGCTAGCCTGCTTAGTGAGCTCAGAACTTCTGCATGCTTCAAGCAATCTCTCCGAGACGGGAAGACTACCACTCCTGCAAATTCTCATCTGCATCAGACACTTCCTTCACTAAAAACGTCATCTCTAGCTGAATGAGGGTTCATGCTGCTAGGGTATCACCGGAGGCAAGGAGCACCAGTTCTTCACTAGATCAGTTCTTGATGCAAGCGTATTCTCTCTGGAGCATTATCAGCCGGATTATCAGTGGTAAGTGTTGATCTATCATCATAAAATTCTCTGCCCTAGTTAGCTATAAAATAGGTCAATTTGCCCGGCACTTTGCATGCAAGTTTATTTTCAGTATTATTGTAAATCGGGAGGCTTAAGCAAGCCCTAGTGTAGAAAACAGTTGAATATCCGCATCTGGGATATTATAGAATCCATTCACGAAAAGCGACACCAAGACAGAAGGAATATTGGAACTTGTTCACTCAAATGTATGCGGTACAATGCCCTAAACATCTTTAAGTGGGTATGTATATTATGTAACATTCATTGATGATTACTCCCGTAAGACTTAGGTTTACTTTTTGAAATCAAAAGATGAAGTGTTTGGAAAGTGTTGTTGAAAATGTAACTTCGGAAGATATTCTATTGTATCTTATTATTGTACCTCCGTCGGAGATGTTTTTCCTCCGTTTGGGGATGTCATTATTGTATTTGGTCATGCCAGAATATCGAGGTAAAACCTTCGTTGTAAAATGCATTTTGAGTCTCCCAAGAGACAAGTCGACCCTGTTAGGTTAGGAAGTCGGCCCCACTTAGGTTTTAGATCAGTCACTTGAAGAACATAAATAAGGAGGCGCCCTCACTCATTTGGACACACACTCACTCACTCAAGTTCGCTAAAGAGAGAGAGAGAGACAAGTGCGCCAGTGTGAGAAGAAGAAGATGTCGAAGATATCTTTTCTCTAGGTATTCTATCTTCGTTTGACATTGTACTTAGTGACAGAACTATTCTGAAGAAGTTTGCGGGGTTTTCTCATTTATGGTTTCTCCGAGGAAAATTTGTGTTCTTGTGTATTGTTGTGCTTTCCTATCTTTCAGTTTAAAGATCTAACTTAATTGAATTAAAGTGCAAACTCTAACATGGTGTCAGAGTCACTTTGAAAGAAGGCACTGTGCAGCTGCGAAAACTAGGGCTTCCAAGTTCTAGCAATTCTCTCCACAAGTTTTCCATAAAAGAGAGCTAGGCTAACTCGCCTCAAGGAGGCGCATCTTTTGGTGGAGGAAGATTCCAGATCATAGAAGTTTCAGTTTTGACCTAATCACTGCTGTCGGAGGAAACTAGGGTATCAAGTTTTTGGAGGTCCCCTCCACCTAATTTGATAAAAGACCTCATTGGACAACTCGCCTCAAGGAAGCGCGTCTCTCTATCCAGACAGAATTCCAAGTTTGGAAAATTAGGGTTTCTCTATGGAACCCTAGGTCAGCTGGGTTCAGAATCAGCTTGGGCATCTCAAATTGGTAAGATCTATTTCCTAGTTATTTCCATTTGAGGTTCTCATATCAAGATGATGAATTGAACCAAAGTTGAGGATAAGCTTGAGGGAGTAGATAACTTTCGAGCATGGAAGTATAGGATCTCTCTTATCCTTGAAGAAAATGACCTAGACAAATACGTCAATGAGGAGGTTCCAGAACTAGAGGGAGAAGAGGCAAAGGCAAACCACAAGAAGAATATGATAAGAGCTAAAAGGATCATTGCAGACTCTATCAAGGACAACCTCATCCCTTAGGTATCATCTCTAAAGACTCCTAAGAAGATGTTCGATGCTTTGACCAAGTTGTTTGAAGGAAAGAACATCAATCGGAAAATGACCTTGAGAAATCAACTCAAGAATGTGAAGATCCAACATTCAGAAACTATTCAATCCTACTTCACAAGGGTTTCTCAAATCAAGGAGCAATTAGAGGCTATTGAAGAAAATATTGAAGAAGGTGAGATTGTGATGACTACCCTGAATGGACTTCCAAGGTCATGGGACTCATTCATTCAAGGGATATGTGCCAGGAAGAAACTAATCAAGTTAGCAGACTATGGGAAGAATGCACTCAAGAAGAAGTGCGATTAGTATCAAGAGAAGAGAAGATGGGCACAAGCAACGATCAATCTCTCACAGCTCAGGCAAAGAAGAATGAGGGAAAGAGGGAGGATCACTCTCACAGAAGGTCCAAGAAATTCTAGAAGAATAATAGACCTAGAAGGGACTACACAAATCTTAGATGCTTCACATGTGATGAGAAAGGCCACTTCTCAAGAGATTGTCCCAGAAACAAAGTATCCTCTAAAGCAAACAAAAATAAGAGGCATCATGCACATACTGCAGAAGATGATGAACCCCCAAGCAAGAGAACAAGAGAAGAATCATCAAGTGATGAAGAGTATGTTCTGATATCAACTCTTACAGGCACCATTACTCATGGAAGCAATGATTGGTTAGTGGACAATGGAGCTTCCAAGCATATGACAAGATACAAAGAATCCTTCATCAACCTATCAGAACATGAGTCACCTCCCAAGGTGAAACAGGGAAATGATTATTAATATCCCATAAAAGGGAGTGGAGAAGCCTCTTACAAATTGGACTCTGGAAAGTCAATCAAGATGCAAGATGTTCTCTACGTACCAGGTTTGAAGAAAAAACTACTCTCCATCTCAGCTTTAGATGTTAAAGGCTTTCGTGTTGCATTCGTTGATGGACAAGTACTCATGTGGCCAAGAGGCAAAACAATAGATGATGAAACAATAATTGGAGATCAAGAGGGAGGTCTGTACAAGTTGAAAGGACAACCTGAACAAGCCTTGTTTCATGGCTCCATAGAACCAAATGAACTATGGCATCAAAGGCTTGCACACGTACACTATAGGGCTCTACCTATTGCAAGCAAAGCAGTATCATGCCTTCCCAAGTTCCAAACTAAACATGAAGGTACTTGCAAGGGATGTGCACAAGAGAAGAATGTAAAGAAACCATTTCCAAGCAATGAGAGCAAAGCAAAAGAAGTCTTGGAAATAATTCACTCAAATGTATGCGGCCCCATGTCGTTCAACTCATTAAGCGGGTATGCATAATATGATGACTATTCTTGTAAAGCTTGGATTTACTTCTTAAAAGGTAAAGATGAAGTCTTGAGCAAATTCAAGGAATTCAAAGCTTTGGTAGAGAATCACACCGAAGAGAAGATCAAGACCTTACGATCACACAATGGCAACAAATTCAACTCAGATGAGTTCAAAGACCTATGCAGAGGGAGATGATCACTCCCTACAATCCTCAGCAAAATGGCATTGCAGAAAGGAAGAATAGGACAATCATGGAAGCAACAAAGGCGATGCTTCATTACCAAGATCTTCCCTTGCACCTATGGGCAGAAGCAACAAGAACAACTGTGTATGTACAAAACAGAACACCTCACTGTGTTCCGAACAACAAGACTCCAAAAGAAGTTTTCTCAGGAAAGAAACCAAAAGCCAGCCATCTTCGAATATTTGGCTGCCCTATGTACATACATTTCCCTAAGGAGAAGAGGGCAAAGCTAGACCCCTCAAGAAAGAAGGGTATATTTGTGGGATATAGGGATGAATCAAAAGCATACCAAATTTACTTCCCAGGATTCAAGAAGATTGAGACCAGCCGAGATGTTACTTTCGATGAAGTCTCAGCCTACAACAAGTCAAAACAATTCAACATTGAAGATGTGAAAGAGCCCGAGGTTCCTAGAACCAGAGATACAGTTATGGAAGAAATGACTCAAGAAAACCATGAAGATCATGACTTGACGAAACCACAGGAACCGGTAGATATACGTCATGCGAAGAAGTCCTACAAAAGAAGACCAACATGGGCACATGAAGCTATTCAAGATGCAGAGAGGTATGGCGTTCCAGATGGGACACTTAGAGAAAGCAAAAGACCAAGACCATACTCCAGCTACATAGCCCTACTATGCGACATCATCCATAATGAACCTTCTAACTATGAAGAAGCTACTGAAAAGAAGGAATGGAAGGAAGCCATGATCGAAGAATATCAGTCGATCATGAAGAATGATGTCTAGGAGATAGTTCCAAGACCAGAAGGGAAGTCCATAGTGTCTTCCAAATGGATCTACAAGATCAAGCATGTTGCAGACGATAGCATCGAAAAATACAAGGCAAGATTTGTGGCACATGGCTTCTCCCAGAAAGAAGGCATCAATTATGAGGAGACATTTGCACCAGTTGCAAGATACACTTCCATCAGATCAATACTAGCCTTCGCAGCAGTAATGAAATGGAAGATACACTAGATGGACGTCAAGACAGCTTTCCTGAATGGTGTAGTTGAAGAGGAAGTGTATGTGGAGTAGCCACTAGGATTCGAGACACATAACAAACAGACTCATGTGTGTAAGTTAAAGAAGGCTTTGTACAGATTGAAGCGGGCACCCAGGACATGGTATGGCCGAATGGATAGCTTTTTTATGAGCTTAGGATTTACCAAGAGTAAAGCAAATTCCAACCACTACTTCAAATTTGAGGGTGGAAGACCAGTTATACTTCTACTGTATGTAGATGACCTGTTCCTGACAGGGAAAAGATGCGCTCATTGCAGATACAACGAGAAGGCTTGCCGCATAGTTCGAGATGAAGGACCTGGGGATGATGCACTACTTCTAAGGGCTAGAGGTGTGGCAAAATTTAGACGGGATACTTCTTGGACAAGGAAAGTATGTAGTAGAGATTCTGAAGAGATTCAAAATGATGGACTGCAAGGCTAACGCCACACCTATGGCATCAAATTTGAAGCTATTGAGAGATGCTTCGTCTGAGACAGTTGATGCCACGATGTATAGGTAGATGATTGGTTCGTTGATGTACTTAACTAACACAAGACCAGATATATGCTTTGTTGTAAACACATTGAGCCAGTTTCTGACAGATTCGAGACGTGTTCACTTGGTTGCTGCAAAGCACATATTGAGGTACCTAAAGGGTATAATCGAATATGGGCTCAGATATGCGACTAATCAGAAGATTAACCTACATGGTTATGTTGATTCAGATTGAGCAGGCAGTGCCACAGATAGAAAGAGCACTTCAGGATGTTGCTTCAGTTTAGAATCTGGGGTGATCTCTTGGTTTAGTAGGAAGCAGTCAAGTGTGGCACTGAGTACAGCCGAAGCAAAGTACATTGCAACGTGTTCAGCTAGTTGTGAGGCAATATGGCTTCGAAAGCTACTATCAAATTTGTTTGATCTTGAGTTAGAGGCAACTTGAACCATCTGTGACAACCAGAGTTGTGTTAAGTTGTCTGAGAACCAAGTGTTCCATGACAAATCGAAACACGTTGAGATCAAGTATCACTATATCCAGAATATGGTGCAAAGAGGAGCAATGAAGCTCCAGTATGTGGCAACGGACAAGCAGACGGCCGATGTTTTGGCCAGGCCTTTGGCGAGAGTGAAGTTTGAGTACTTCAGGGACAAGCTTGGAGTTATGTGGATCGGTGTCCATCGCAAAAAGAAAGCTCTAGATGGGATCTAGGCCTGCATTAAGTATGAAATAGGACCGACCCTGTAGAGTTCCACATCCAATATGAAATAGGACTGACCCTACGATGATATCCACTATGAAACAGGACTGGCTCTGTGAAGTCCTAGATGAGATCTAGGCCTGCATTCAGTATGAAACAGGGTTGACTTTGCAGATTTTTGCATTCAGTATGAAACAGGACTGACCTTACGAAGGCATTCAATGTGAAATAGGACTGACACTGCAAAGTTTCACATTCAGTATGAAATAGGACTGACCCTGTGAAGGCATCCAGTATGAAACAGGACTGGCACTACAAAGTTCTGCATTCAGTATGAATCAGGACTGACCCTGCGAAGGTATCCAGTATGAAACAGAATGACACTGCAGAGTTTCGCATTCAGTATGAAACAGGACTGACCCTACGAAGGCATCCAGTATGAAACAGGACTGGCACTGCAAAGTTCCGCATTCAGTATGAAACAGGATTGACCCTACGAAGGCATCTAGTATGAAACAGGACTGGAACTGCAGAGTTCCGCATTCAGTATGAAACAGGACTGACCCTGCGAAGGCATCCAGTATGAAACAGGATTGGCACTGCAAGGTACATCTAGCATGAAAAAGGGTTGGCACTGTACGGATATGATTGATGAAGTTCTAGATGGGATCTGGGCCTACATCCAACATGAAACAGGGTTGGCTCTGTAGAAACTTCTGAGGACGAATAGCTTCGAAAGATGTCACTAGTCAATGGTCGACAAGATGAGAATTGATGCAGCAGTGATGATGATCCAGAAATGATTATGCAGCAGTGATGATGATCCAGCGATGATGATCCAGTGCTAATGATCCAGCGATGATGTCCAAAGACTATGTCCAGTTGTGACAATGACCCGGTCGAAAGAAAAGCTTCCTAGTTATAAGAGGGAGTGTTGTTGAAAATGTAACTTCGGTAGATATTATGTTGTATATTATTATTATTGTACCTGCATCGAAGATGTTTTTCCTCCGTTCGGGGATGTCATTATTGTATTTGATCATGCCAGAATATCGAGGTAAAACCTCTGTTGTAAGTCGGGGCTATAGTCCCCAGAAGAAATATTGTAATATGTATTTTGAGTCTCCCGAGAGACAAGTCGGCCATGTTAGTTTAGGAAGTCGACCCCACTTAGGTCTTAGGTCGGTTACTTGAAGAATATAAATAGGGAGGCGCCCTCCCTTATTTGGACACGCACTCACTCACTCACTCAAGTTCACTAAAGAGAGAAAGAAACAAGTGTGCCAATGTGAGAAGAAGAAGAAGTCGTCGAAGATATCTTTTCTCTGGGTATTCTATCTTGGTTTGACATTGCACTTAGTGACGAAACTATTCTGAATAAGTTTGCGGGGTTTTCTCCTTTATGGTTTCCCCGAGGAAAATCTCTGTGTTCTTGTATATTGTTGTGCTTGTCTATCTTTCAATATAAAGATCTAACTTAATTGAATTAAAGTGCAAACTCTAACAGAAAGTTCAAGGATTTCAAAGCCTTGGTAGAAAATCTTTCAGAAAAAAAGATCAAGACACTCAAGTCAAATAATGGAGGAGAGTATACTTCAAATGAATTTGGAAACTTTTGCAAAGATGTCGGGATTAAGAGGGAACTCACCACTCCCTATAATCCACAACAGAAAGGTGTTGTTGAAAGGAAGAACCGAACTATTATGGAAGCAGTGAAGACTATGATCCATGATCAAGATCTTCGTACGCACTTATGGGCTGAAATAGCAAGGACAACAGTATATGTCCAAAACAGAATATCCCGTAGTGCACTTGGGTTCAAAACCCCTGAAGAGATGTTCACAGGCAAGAAACCAAAAGTAAGTCACCTCAAGATATTTGGTTGTCCAATGTTTGTTCATATTCCAAAAGAGAAAAGAACCAAGTTGGATCCTTCCGAAAAGAAAGGAATATTTGTTGGATACTGTGAGGTCTCCAAGGCCTTCAGGATTTATATACCAGGTTACCACCATATGGAAATTAGCAGGGATGTCACCTTTGATGAAGATACAACTCTCAAGAAATCCAGAAAGTTCCAACTTGAAGAAACATATGAAGAAGCTATAGCTCCCAGAGCTGCAAAGCCGATGGAAGAAGTTGCACCTTCTCCTGATGTTGAGATTCTGGAAGAAAGTGATATGTTGGAGCCCCAAGAACCTCCCCACATGAATATCTCTCACAAGAGAAATCCAGCTTGGGCTCAAGAAATTATTTAAGATGCAGAGAAGTATGGTGCTCCAAAAGGCTCCTCGAGACAGAGCAAGAAGCCAAAGCCATTTTCCAGTTATGTGGCTTTATTGTGTGATCTTGTAGACAAAGAGCCTACTTGTTTTGAAGCAGGTGTTCAAAAGAAAGAATGGGTAGAAGCCATGACGAAAGAATACCAATCCATAATAAAGAATGATGTGTGGGAAGTACTTCCCAAACCAGAAGGTAAAAGTGTGGTACCTTCCAAATCGATATACAAGATAAAACATGCAGCTGATGGAAGTATTGAAAAATACAAAGCCAGATTTGTGGCCAGTGGATTCTCTCAAGGAAGAAATCGATTATAAAGAGATGTTTGCTCCCATAGCAAGGTACACTTCTATTAGAACCATCATGGCACTTCCAGCCAAGACGGAATGGAAATTACATAAGATGGATGTGAAAACAGCCTTTCTAAATGGTGTTATTGAAGAAGCAGTGTGCATAAAACAACCACAAGGTTTTGAAGTTGAATACAAAAAGACACATGTCTGCAAGTTGAAGAAGGCCCTGTATGGGTTGAAACAAGCTCCAAGAGCTTGGTATGGAAGAATCAATAGTTTTCTGACGAGCTTGGGATTTACCAAAAGTAAAGTTGATCCTAACCTTTACCTCAAGGTTATGGATGATGAACCTATCATATTATTGTTGTATGTAATGAGAAGCAAATCTCGGAGTGTAAGAAGAAGCTCATTGCAAAAATTGAGATGAAAGACCTTGGCCTGATGCACTATTTTCTAGATCTTGAAGTATGGCAAAGCCCAGAAGGAATCTTCCCTAACCAAGGGATGTATGCAGTAGAAATCCTGAAAAGGTTTCATATGTTGGAATGTAAAGCCATGGCCACACCCATGGATACAAATTTGAAATTGTTGGTTGATGCTTCGCCAAAGTTAGTGGATGTGACACTATACAGACAGATTATTGGTTCATTGATGTATCTAACAAATACCCGGCCAAATACATGCTTTGTTGTGAACACCTTGAGTCAGTATCTAGTTGAGCCCAGACATGTTCACCTGATAGTTGCAAAGCATGTGATGAGGTACCTGAAAGGTACAGTAGACTATGGTCTCAGTTATACTAGAGATCATGACTTCAGACTGTACGGTTATACAAATTCAGATTGGGCAAGAAGTGTCTCAAACAGAAAGAACACTTCAGGTGGATGTTTCAGCCTGGGGTTAGCCATGATCTCATGGCTAAGCAAGAAGCAGTCCAATGTTGCTCTCAACACTGCTTGAGCAGAAAATATTGCAGCTTGTTCCGCCAGTTGTGAAGCCATATGGCTTCGGAAGATGTTATCAGGTCTATTCGATTTGGAGATGGATGCCACCATGATTCTGTGTGATAACCAAAGTTGCATGAAGATGACAGAGAACCCCGTGTTCCATGATAAGACAAAGCACATAGAAATACGGCATTTCTACATTCGTGACATGGTGCAAAAGGGAGCTATAAAGCTCCAATATGTGAGCACAGATGAGCAGGTTGCAGATGTGTTGACTAAGCCTCTGTCTCGTGTGAAGTTTGAACACTTCCAAGACAAGCTTGGTGTTGTCCGTAAGGACTTCCCTCGAAAGGGGGAGTAGTACCGATGATACTATGGAATCTTGATCATAGCAGGTAGCTCAATTGGGATTGATCATCCTTAGACTTGATCCCGTAATTTCGAAAGGAAGGATCGTCTTAAATGTTGATCTTGAGACTTGATCCCATAATTCTAAAAGGAAGGATCGTCTAAGATGTTGGTTAGTGGACTTGATCCCATAATTCCGAAAGGAAGGATCATCTAAGATGTTGGTTGGTGGACTTGATCCCGTAATTTTGAAAGGAAGGGTCGTCCGAATACCTGTGCATGTATGTGTCAGTTGTGATCAGTATTGGTGGCTCCGTAAAGATTTGATCCCGTAATCCCGAAATGAAGGATCATCTGAGCACCACATATGTGTTGGACTTAATCTTGTAATTTTGAAAGGAAAGATTGTCCATGATCTCGTAATTCCGAAAGGAAGGATCATGTTGGTTGTTGATACACCTACCTGATTCTGTTGCCATAGATGATGTTGCTCCAGCCTTGAGTTGTTGTTGATGATGTTGTTATACCTGTCACATGTGGATGTTGATGTTATTCTAGCTTCATGTTGATGAGCCAGCCTCATGCTGTCAATGTTGTTGATGTATCAATTTTCATTCTAATATGATGATGATGAGACTTCAGCTCTGTACTGAAGATGATGATGATGTTCCAGTTTTGTGTTGCAGATGATGATGTTCCAGCTTTGTGCTGCAGATGATGATGTTCCAACCCCATGTTGCAGATGATGATCCAGCTCCGTGCTACAGATGATGATGTTCCAGCTCCGTGCTGCAGATGATGATGTTCCAGCAAGTTGTTCCAGTTGTTGATATTGATGTTGTTCAAAACTTTCGATGATCTATAGATGTACTAGACAATGTTCCAAATGATGTTGCTGATGATGCCTCCTCCTCCCTCCTTCTGATGATGTTGTGTAGAACCACACCTGTTGTTGTTATCAGTAGAATACCCTTCTTGTTAAGGGGGAGTGTTGAAATAATGTAGCTTCAAAGAATATTCTACTTGTACTTTTACATCATTATTATTATTCCTCCTACAGGAGATGTCATTAATGTAAAAGTTCATGTAAAAGTCATGAGGTAAATCCTTCGTTGTAAGTCGGGTCAATAGTACCCAAAAGAGATTAATATAAATATTATTTTGAGTTTCCCTAGGTAGGTCGACCCTGTCGATTTGATAGGTCGACCTAGTTAGGTTAAAAGGTCAATCAAGTGATTAGTATAAATAGGGAGGCGCCCTCCCTCATTTGTACACACACACTCACTCAAGCATTGCGCAAGAGAGAGAAAGAGGAAGGATAGCGAAGAAGGAAGAGAAGTGTTTTTGGTGTTTGTTATCACACAAAGTGTAGCTACCCACTAAAGGTATCTTATCCAGGACAGTATTGGTAAGGTAGCTAACCAGTGACACCGCAAGGGCCTCGTCCACTACGGATGAAGGGTAGTTGTCACACCGAACAGGCTCTTGTCGCTTTAGATCAATCTAGAGAATGATCAAGTGGGGGACCCTACTAGCCTAAGAGGGCCAGCGCACCTACTCAAGACACTCATAGGGTTATGCAGTGATTGAAAGAGGAGAGATAATGAGTAAGTCTAGATCTAGAGAATATATGTGGTATAGAAGTTAGGGCAAAGTTGGGGAGGCTTAGTAGATAAGGAAAATGACCCAACTTGATTGGAAAAGCACCACAAAGAGTTTAGTAACGTAGATCTAGGAGATCTAACCACACACAAGAGAAACCTAATGAGACCCACCTAGGGTTTATGCAAAAGTGGACATGGTGGACCCAAAAGAGTAGATCGAGGTAGTAGATCTAGTAGCTTAAAGGATAGATCTGTGAAAATAAAGTGGGTTCAAGCATACCCAACTGATCGATCTGAAGATTTGGCCACCCACCCAAGGAAATCTTCACCCACCCAAGGAGGGCACCCCCACCTAGAGAGACTAGTGCTAGATCCTGAGGCAAATGGAGTCGAACTTTTATGAAATTCGAGATCTAGGGTTTATTCAATAATCTCCAAGTGGGTTTTAATGGTTGTTATAAAAAACTCACCGTATCTATTAGATCTACAAAAGTAGGGTTTGAAAGAAAGGGTTTTGCTTGACAATTGGATGAAAATAATGAAAACAATACTTACCTTGCATATTGTACCTAAAAATACTTGCGATCGTCTTATATGTCAATGATCCTTCCACTAAGTTACAATTTCGAGCGAGATCCGGCAAGAAATGAAGGAAAAACGCCCAGTGAAGGTAGTGCGCCCCTCTTCTCCACCTGCAAAATCAAACTACCGAAGTGAGATTTGTTCATAGATGAAAAAGATAAGCTACATACATCATCTACAGAGAAAAATCCAATGCACAAAGTAACAATTGAAAAACTCCCTGAAGATGAAACGATTTGCCTGGAAGATGATGCAAGGCGCCTTAGTAAAATCTCCTCCAACCAATTCGCTACCCTGCAAAAGATCAATACGGCCTCCACAGAAAGATGACGTTTACATGCAAGATCCATTGAAATGTCTAACCAAGAGGCATAACAATCACATCCAAGTACATTCACAAGGCTTCCAAGAGTTTTCTGCAAACGTTTTCTTGTATTCCATATTCTCAGAGCCAAAAGTCGCTTTACAAATGAGAGAGTATCTCAATATATAGATCTCTCAAGCACATAAAACCTAGATCCAAAAAGATCAAGGATCACGATCAAAAGATAAAAGCAATCTAATCTACGGTCAAGATTAGTCGAATACATCATACACGGATCAACTCAATAATAGAAGGGGGGGCACACCATTAGAAAGCTTAAGGAGGGGGGGCACCACATAAAATGACAAATAATCATAAGATAGCACATGGTGGGACTAGGAGGTTATAATATCCTTCACTAGCATGGTCGCATGGCACAATAACAATGTGTGATGGTCAATAATATCATGAAGTGATCAAAATCACTAGGAGGTCCCCCTCAAAAACACATCAAAATGCCCTCAAAATGAAGAAATCAAGGAAGTGTGGGACCATGTAGAGTGAAGCTGATGTCGGATGATGAAGGTGACCCAAATACTATGCCTCGGACCAATTCCATGCCATTTCCTTGCTTCATTTACCCAAATCGATTTCCTTATTAGCCATTTTTTACCATCAAAATGTTGCCTTGGGAACATGAAACTACCAATTTCTCACCAGGGACCAAAAACTAAAGCCAATTCACTGCACAGAAAGGTTTGGCACCAGAGCAATATGGTACAATCAACTCATTGCACCCCATGATTCCCTCTGGCGCCCTAGGAGAACTCACCATCATCTACACTGTGTTTTATTTTTAATTTCCCAGGGCTAAACTGCTACAAAATACCTAAAAGACATATCTCTCCTGTAACTGCCCGAAACTGAAAACCGTTTGCACCAATGGACTCAAATTGTCCAAATCAACTAGGAATGAGTACTCATACACCATATGTCCATCACAAAGGTACGTCAGAGGCCCCATCCATGTCAGAACCATAATAATAATAAAGCCTGTACATACTAATAATCATAAAAAATAATACAAGCCATCATAGTAAACCACCATCTGAAGCATGAATATGTCTAATGGACACTGATAGACCATAAATAATCATCATCCACAACCTTCGATTTAGAACTCATCCCAGATCGTGTTCCTGGCTTGGTCATACTGGGTTGACCAAGTCAAGAATGATCAAATGATGACCCAAGAGCTAAACTCTGATACTATAAAGTACAAATGGACATGCATGCTTAATTATCTATGCTAACAGTGAGACTCAAGTACAAGTAGCTTCTGTTGGCGATTATAAGCACAATACACATATAAATAATCTAAATCAAAATGATCAGTTGCTTTAAACAAGAACCCCCAGTGTATACTCATTTATAGATTTAGCCATTTTGCTAGTCAAGGGAGAAGGTGAATGAAACCAGGTAAGGCCAAGGAAATCCAACAACACATAAGTTGGACTAGGTGGACAATTGGGAATGGCAGTGTCTCACAAATGGGTGGAATAATGAGAAGGCTCCACTAGACTCTAGACAAGCAACCTTTTTAGTAATTTATTTGCACAACAATATACACTAGTTAACCTCTAGAGGCAGGTGCCCTGGTAAGCCTTCTGGGCTTCCAGAAAATGACAAAGACATGACCTTTGGGACCAGTCCCACCCTTTTTCCCTGTGGAGGCAAATGAGTTGTACATTATACAATGAATGAGTGCTCATCCTCTAGCCACCAACTTTTAGGACATTTATTTCACTTTTACACAAGGTAATAGCCATCCTACAAGGGTAGGTGCCCTGAAAGCCTTCTAGACTCCAGAAAATGACTAAGGCCTAGCCTCACTGCCAGCAAGCATCCATAGCCCCGACGGGTTTGCCTCACCTTGTTGCCCTTGTGGGGGCAAATGAGCCTTACATCATACAATGGATGAGTGCTCATCCTTTGGCCACTGACTATTTTATAACATTTATACTTTATTTGCAATAGTGTCTAAAGACACTTTTGTTTTGTTGGCAGGGCATCCAGTTAGAATAACTTCAAGCTCCGATGCCTTAGTGTCTAAAGACACTCTTTGGTAAGACTACTTGTGTTCAAGACCTAGAGGTAGACTACTTGTGTTCTAAATTTCTACACAGTGCGAATCCATTAGCTTGCACACAAAGAATCGCATAAAGCAACACCGAGACACAATTAAAACATGGAGACCTATTCCAACATAGAGGTGAAGGTGGGGGAAATCCTAGATATCACTAGTCAAGTTACAAGTCAAGGTTAATCAACAACAAGGCAAGGCAACGGATAGAGGAAAACTGTGAAGATGGTGCCAAGACTAGCAAGCTGTGTCCCTAAAGGTAAATCACCAAATCCATACTACAAGTAGGGTAAGGCCAATGAGTATACAAAGGAATATCTTGGACATAATAGCTAGATCATTTATACTTTAGATTCCAAGTAAAACCAAAATAAAAAAACGTCGACATACAACCACTATCAACAAGTCTCACTGCTAAAATAGACAACAAAGCAACATCAAAGTCCATATGCACAAAACCATAATATCACCTGGGTCATATACCTGCACCAAATTTGAACAATCTGAAGGGCACTGAAACAACTATTGCTACTATATATCATGGGCACTACAATAACCTCTACTCTGGGCATGAAAAATGGCTAACTCAATCACCGAACCTGGGGTCATGAGGCTTATCATGGCATGGATTGGTGGTCAATCTGGATGCTCTAAA
This sequence comes from Pseudotsuga menziesii, assembly GCA_001517045.1. Taxonomy (NCBI): domain Eukaryota; kingdom Viridiplantae; phylum Streptophyta; class Pinopsida; order Pinales; family Pinaceae; genus Pseudotsuga; species Pseudotsuga menziesii. The sequence goes on along the minus strand of LPNX011070698.1, from coordinate 270,040 downwards.
TCTGTTGAAAGTGGGAGATCATCAACTGGCGGCTCATCATCTACTGATCTCATAGTAAAGGATTGGCTCAAAGAAATCCTCAGTACTGCTCAGGAACAATAGTATCCCAGCTACTATATGTGTGACAACACTTCTTTGACTCTTATGCTAGGGTTTGGTCTCTCTCTCTCTTACGAGACCTTGTTCTTTGGGCATTGTACTGTGGTAATCTATATTGAGGACGTTTAGCTGGGTTTTCTTTCCCTTGTGGGTTTCCCAAGATAAATTGTTGTGTACCTTGTGGTTGTGTTTCTTTCAGAGATCCTCTTTATGTTGTTATTGTAAAAATGTATTAAATGCTCATGAAGTTAGAAATTAAGCTGTAACAACATATAAACTTAACGTGCTCTGACTTTGTCAAGGGTGAAACCTTTTGTTTCTCTCTTCTAATTGGAGACAAATGTTGACTACACATTCAGATCAACACTCTAGTTAGGGCTTTGACCCAACTACACCTCGAGCTCCCTCGGCTCTATGGCAATTTATTATGCCACCTCCCTCACAATGTCCCAAAGTCGGTTTTTGCTTCAGTCCACCTTTAGGGTTGGGTTCTATTTCCTCCCCACTTAAGGGCTCTCCCTTGTTCCAACTTTGTCAAGAGTGAAACCTTTTGTTTCTCTCTTCTCATTAGAGACAAATGTTGCCTATCCCTTGATGGGTGTTGATGAACACAAAGTTGGGGTAGTTATTATGCTGCTAAGGACGAGTGTTGCTCAAAACCTGAACACTTCCCTTCAAAAAGGGGCTCACCCTCCCTCCTTTAGCTGCATTGTTATTGGGCACCTGTAATCCCTCTTAATGTGAGGTGACCTCTATGTGGAAAAGTCCTCGAGTGCTCCAATCGCTAAACTCAATCCTCTAGTGATCAACACCAAATAAGTCTATTTCAATGCCCATAAGGCTAATTTATCATTTTAATTTAAACAACATTTGGCACTAATTTGGCATTTTAATTTTAACAACATTTGACACTAATTTGTCATTTTAATTTTAGCAGCATTTGGCGCTAATTTGTCATTTTAATTTTAGTAGCATTTGACCAAAGCTGGTAGATCTTCATTCTTGGATTACAAACTCTTGGAAGCACTTTATACAAGGGGGTGCTCTTATTCACCCTTGTGCTGAAGGATTTTTCATTACAGAATTTTCAATGGTTGGGAATAGAGATAAGATAACATAAGACAATTTTTTTGACATCAAACAAGTGACCACAAATAGGTCAAAGGAACTCCTATGTACATCATAAACAATACATAGTGGGAGTCCAAGCGCAACTCCCTATAAAAGCATATCTAACCTTTGAGGTCAAAGAACCTAGAAACTAAAGCCTATTGTCTAAGAAATAAAATAAAAAATATAAAGTTGGGAATCCAAATGAAGAAGGGATCCCTACAAAAATACAAAATTGGGAATCCAAAAGAAGAAAGGATCCCTCTCAATAACTCGAGAACCGAGAGAAATGTCACGATTGGAGGTTCCTAGAGAATGTGAACAAGGCCTGAAGGAGCCATCACCTACTAATAAGGAGGAAGAGGAGACGATGCTTGCCTTTGAATCTATACCGATAGTAGGTGGAACTCTCCTACCATCCAAGGTCAAAGTGAAGAAACCACGGATGGAGCACTGTTCAGATGAACTTGAAGATCTGGAAGATCTGGTTACAACATGCTGTCTAGAAAACGCCTTTCAAGGGTCTCGCGGGCAAAGGTCAAGGGTCTCCCCGAGATCTCATGGATCTGAAAGCTGAGGTGGAACGACTCTCTCCTTGCCTCTTGGTGCCTATTTTTGTGAGCATAGGGAAGAAGGAGGTGATCATCCTAGTAGTGTTCATTGGTGGGGATGGTTTCAGCCTATGTCACAGGGTTCGCCGAACCTAACCCTTGAGGTTCGAGGTTCGGCGAACCTCAAAAAAAAATTGAAATTCGTTTAGGTTCGCCGAACCTAAAAGACGAACCTAATGTCGAACCCGAACCCGAAGCCGAACCTCGTCGAACCCAAACCTGAAGGCGAACCTAATGTCGAACCCGAACCCGAAGGTGAACCTAATGTCAAACCTAAAGCCGAACCCGAACCTAAAGGCAAATTTTTTTTCTAGGTTCGATTTTTTTACTGAAAAAAATTGAAATGAAAAAAAAAACACAATATCGATAAATTAAATGTTGTCTATAAATTAAATGCTCTCTATTTATTTATGTTGTCTATGAATTAAATGCTCTCTACTTATTTATGTTGTCTATAAATTAAGTGCTCTTGATTTATTTATGTTGTCTATAGATTAAATGCTCTCTATTTATTTATATTGTCTATAAATTAATCGCTCTCTGCAATTTGAAATATCATACCTATAGTCTACATAAGAACACACCAAACAACAAGTAGGAACATAGATTTACCCCTAAGAACAAACTACAGCTGTGGGAAGCATGTAAATCCCATGTTGAACAACAAAAACCTACTCTTAGAAGCACAAATCTGTGAGCAGAAATGTCATAAACAACAAGTATATACAGCGAAATTATGAATAGTGACCTAAGTGCTTTGAATCCTATGGGCTATGGGGTGTAGAAAATTATTTAAGGGGGAGTATATGAAGAAAGTTTATATATATATAGTCGAACCTATTGTCGAACCTCATCCGAACCTCATCAAAAAAATTCGAACCTGAACCGAACCTAATCCTTGCCGAACCCGAACCCGAAAACGAACCATGTGACTTAGGTTTCAGCAAAGACAATCAAAGCCCAAAATCCTTCCTCATATATAAAGCTAAGAACTACTAATTCAAATATCTGAAAAAGATGGAGAGGGAGTTCTAGGACTCCCTAAAAAGGCAGTGTATCGACCTCAAATCTCATAATAGATAAGGCATCGAAAGATGATCATGAAATGCTCCTCCATCTCGATCTTCTGTTAATGGCGCAATTGACAAGCCATATCTACTTGTGGAATATGGTAATAGACTTCCACCCAATCCAAAGAGAAACAATGCAGAAATGACGTAGAGAGATCCTGAGGACATGCATCCAATGGCGAAGTGTATAGGTTGGTGTGACAATAAGGCCACCACTCATCTCCATGGAATGCTTTGCATAGAAGGCATCTTGGGTTTGACGCTGCGGAGTGGATCTACACAGTTGACTTGAAGGTGTAGTGCAAAGGCCCCCAGTTTGGGGCTGCATAGCTATGTGGGCTTAGCCCCAAACCTTTGATCCCAACACAGAGGTCTCGTCCTCTATTCCAATTTTGGTGAGAATCTCATGTGAAAGTGTGGAGATCAGGCACAGCCAAGCTATGTTTGGCATTAAAGATCTCTTAAGTAGAAAAGGATGCCTTAGTAAATAACATTGTTCAAATGAAAAATTGAAATAACTAGTAATAGATCAAAGTAATAAGCTCTTATGTTTAATAGAGCCGTGATTATTTCTGCATCCATACACTGAGAATCTGAATAAAACTTGTAGCTGAGGAAATTTGAGAAAAAACAGAAGGGGGGAGAAACGACAATATGGTCCCAACAAATACAATTGTAAATGCATTGATGGAAAAAGATCGAGAGATCCATCCATGATCATCAATGTCGAATGGATAAAAGGCATATCTTCCTCGTGTAACCAGAGGAAGCAATCTGACATGTTGAAATAAACAGAGGCTCCGACTTCCCAGCTTAGATACACTATATCAGTTGTTAGAACATATGGTCTTTTAAGAGGAAATGGCACGACGATACAAGTAGGGAAGCGATAAAAACTGGTCAGGAAGCACCACTATTACCAATCACCCCCCATTCATATTGGTAGACTCGGGGCCTTACTGGATTGACCAAGACATTTCAGGACCTTCTTGGTGATAGATTATTCAAGCAAAGAAAGTTTTACAAAGGATTACAGTGCCAACAAAAGAAAAACAAGACAAAGAACTTAAAAGAAAAGTCGTCCTTTTAAAGCCCAATACATCTTCTTTAAGGGTCCTATGACCCCGCAAATACAATGGCAGATTGCCTTGTTATCTGAGATTGCATCGGCTGGCCTAAATTTCTCTTTGGGGAATCTAAGACAAGTCCCATTTTGGTTTAGTTCAGTTGTGCATTGATGAAAGCAAATTATATTCCATGAGATCCCGGCTCATTTTCGCTACTCCCTGAATATTTTCTCATCTTAGATCACCAGGTATGGCGATTGCCCAAATGGGCTTTTCATGTTAAATGCATATTTATATTTGCACATTCGAAATTTAGGTTTGAGACGCTGATGTTTTCAGTTAAAACGAATATTTAACATTACATCGAACACCAAATAGCAATGCATAAAGAGGCTGTAAGAACACTTACTCTGATGGAAGAGGACGCCATGGAAGTTTGTGGAATCCATGGCCACGGTTGAGACTTCTGAGCGGCGAGGCGCCGGAAATTGGAGTACCCAGAAACTGCCTGGGGGTAAGAGTGAAGGGCTTCTCAGTCCCCGACTTGCAAAGACCAGGCGGAAGTGAAAGAGCCATCGATGGTCTTCTGCTGAAACAGGGCATCCACAAGTCAGAACTGCTCGGAGTAGAGTGAAACTAAGGGACAAAGTAGGAAGGGATTAGTTTGTTCCCTTCTCTTCTCTAATGCATGCTAAACCCTGTGGGGTTAGAGAACAACATAAAGTTATTTTATAATCATGGAATTGTTATTTGCGTTAATTTCTTAACTTCAAGACGTGAGCGCAAGATACACAAGAGCCGGAGGCGTCTCAGATTGCTCGGGGGCTCCGTTGACGTGATTGGTTGCAGTAGCGCATGCAACAAAGGCCCATACACGTGATGTTTCTTAGACAAACATGTCCAAGGAAATTATTAGGTAGGTTGTTTTGGAAAAACAAAAATACCAGGAAACATAGGCCAGTATAAATGGTTTCTAGCCTTTTTCGGAAATTTCTGTTAGGTCACCACTCCCCTACGTTAGGTAGGAAGGTTTTCAAAAAAATAAAAATACAAGGAAACATAAGATAAAATATACATGGTTTTTACAAATTTAGTTAATTATAAATAAATATGAATTAGGTCACCATTCCTCATTCCTCTTTGTTGTGATTGTTATGATTTTTTATTTTTTATTTTAAAAAGTAGATTTAAAACTTATGATAATTATTATTATATGTTTTTAGATATTTGAAATATATGTTTATAAAATAAATATAAATATGATAATTATTATTATATGTTTTTTGATATTTGAAATATATGTTTATAAAATAAATATAATAATTATAGGTGAAGTATTTATAGTATTTTATGAAGATTTAAAAAAAAAAAAAATTAATAAATAATTAAAGATATTTGAATGGTTTAATTTAAGTGGTTGAGTGTTGTGAATTATAAGTATAAAGTCACGAGATAGTTGTGAAATTTCTTTACTTAAAACAATATAAGTTGCTACCATTTGTAAATAACATTTATAATAAATTTGGATGAAGGCAGCTAGGTTTCATCCCTTGCATGGCCCCTGTGGCAGGGGCTGGCACAAGTCCCAAGATGATGCGCTGAGGAGGTAGGTGGGGTCGATTTGACCGTGGTAGCTGGGTCGTTGCAGGTGGGGTGTCAGGAATTATTCGGGCGCATCGTTTTCTGCAGGTTATTGATTAGGGGTTCTTATGTGGTTTTGAAGGAGGTTTGGGTTTTTTTGTTTGGGCGGACTTGAACAAGGCAGTTTGGGGCAAGGCTTTCTCGACGGTTGAGGGCTCTTTCTTTGGTTAACATCCGATTTACTGCAGTCGTTGTTTACCGTGGTAAAATGGGGCTTGAAGATGTGGTTGATTATTCGCTGGACCCAGTGCCGGAAGGTATTTTTCAATATACTTCGGGCGGTTACTGTTTTGGCAATAAAAATGTTTGGGGCGGGGGTTTAGTCGCGAAATCCTTGCTTTCTGACACAGTTGGTTCTTTCTCACCGTCTTCTTTCTTCTCGGAACTTTCTCCTGGGTTGCCAGTTGAACCCGTGCTGCTCCTGGGTGCTGTGGATGGTGGTATTCGGGTGGAGAACGTTTGTTTTGCTGAGGATAATGATCATACTTTAGGGCCCGATTTACCGGGTCGTGGAGATGAGGGAGGTGCGGCGTCGACGGAAGGGTTTCCTGATGGGGGTTTGGGTCTGAATAGGAATGGTTCGGACGATGTCGATGTTCAGGATTTGTGTGGTTTTGATCCTGCTGTGGCTTCAGACGTTCGAGCAGAATCTACACTTGGGCACACCCCACATGGGCGGAGGGAGCCAGTGGTAAGTCAGACTACTGAGGAGGCTGGTGGTGCAAGTCGTGGGCCTGGTAGACAAAGAAGGGCGATTGTTAAAAAGAGAAAGGTGGCTTGTTCCTATGCTCTCGGGGAAGACATCAGGTGGTCTCAAATTGTGCAGATGGCTTCTTTCACCATGGTTGGGAAAATCATTGGGAAAAACTGCTCAATGGCTGTGATCAAAAACCGGATTAAAGATTGTTGGGCTAATGAGTTGGGGGAGGTTCCTAAACTAGAGGGTTTAACGCGAGGGTGGTTTGCCCTAAATTTTTCACAACAGGCACATGTCAGCTGGGTTTTAGAGAGGAATTGGGCTTTGGATCAGTGTCTGGTTCTGTTCAAAATGTGGACTCCGACCTTCGACGCTTCGCCAGAATGGGTGGATGTGGTACCTATATGGGTTCGGCTTCCGAGTCTTCCTCGGTAGTATTGGTCAAAGGAACATTTCTCTGATATCGGCAACATATTGGGGACCTTCCTGGAGACGGATATGTCTTATAAAATTACAAAACTTCGTAGGGTGGCTCAGATATTGGTAAACATCAATGTGAGGGAGGGTCTATATGAAGAGATTCATCTCTCTTGGGGTAATACTTTCTTCAATAAGAGACTGGACTATGAAAACATCCCTTTTAAGTGTCGACGTTGTCATACTTATGGTCATATGGCGATTGATTGTTCTCTTGGGGTGCGTATGATCAATGGACGTGGATATCAAAGGGGCTCCCGTGGGAATGGATCCAGCAGAGGTACGTCGTCACCGACATTGGGACCTTTGTCGTCTGAACCAGATGAGGGCCTCGTGGATGTGAAGGAAACGACTCCTCCTTTGAGGGAGGCTGCTATGATTCCGATGGTACGGGCTGAGGAAGATGGCGTTGTAGTTGTTCCTACTGTGGGGGCGAATTCTTCGGGTATCTCTTCTTTTGCCCCTTCTACGTCTTTAAATGTGTTTACTAATATTTTAAATATTTCTGGGATGGATTGGATGGGGAAAAAACTCAATAACTTATCTATCACTCCTCTTCCTTTGGTTGCTTCTACCCCTTCTACTGCTGCAATTGTTGAGAATGAAACCTTTTTTTCCCCTCTTCCTTTGGTTGCTTCTACCCCTTCTACTGCTACAATTGTTGAGGATGTTACCCCTATTTCCCTTGTCCCTGGAATGGTTGGGAATGGGTCTCCCCCCTCACCTTATTCTCTGCCTGAATCGGGTTACTTCCTCAGGTCTAGGAAAAAGGTTCAAACTGGGCGGCTGGGGAAAGATTCTCACCCTATGTCTCGAGGGAGAGGCCGCACTTCTTTTTTGGCTAAGGCACAATCCAGGGCTCGAAAGGATCTTCATGAAGGAAAACAACTTTGTATTGAACGGGCACTTAGAGCTATGTAGGCCCAGAAGAAGGGTCGGAAATGAAGATCATGTCCTTCAATTGTCGGGGTCTGGCAAGTCCCCTAAAAAGACCTGCATTGCGTAGGGTGGTTCATTTGGAGCACCCTGATGTGATGTTGCTACAAGAAACTTTAGGTGTAGGTGATGTGATTAAAGCAAAGTTGGAGAGCTGGTTCTTGGGTTGGCATTTTGTGACCTTGGATGTTCGGGGTCGTTCGGGGGGCCTGGCCATGGGGTGGAATACTCGTATGGTGAAAGCTCTGAATATTTGGGGTCTGGATTCTGTGTTGGGGATGACTTTATAGGGTTTGGATCAGGGGGGGCCTATAGATGTGTTCAACATCTATGGCCCTTACCTAAACCGTATCCCCTTCTGGGAAAATCTCTTTAATTTGGAGATGTTTGGGGGAGATTTGGTTATTATTGGAGGAGATTTAAATTTTTCTTTGGGACAAGCAGAGGTCTGGGGACCTTTTGCTCGTCCTGATATTCTATCTGATTACTTCTCTCAGAAGCTCATTGAGAGGAATTGGTTGGATATTAAACCTGTTAAGCTTAAGCCCACCTGGCATAACAATCGGTCTGGGGATGGACGTGTGGCTAAGCGTCTTGATCGATTTTTTATTTTTTAATCATTTCTGGATCAACAACAATACATAAGGCAATTGGTGGGATGTGGGGGACGTTCTGACCATCTCCCTATATTTTTGGAATATAGGAATGGTCCTGTCAGACCGCCTAGCCCTTTGAAATTCAACAAGACTTGGTTAAAGGATGAATCGTTTCGGCAACTAATTCTGTCAAACTGGGTTCCTTGTAATCCTAACATCTGATTGACTGCGCCTTTTCAGTTTGCGGAAATTTTCTCCCGGATCAAAGGTTTGATTAAGAAATGGGCTGTGGATAAGCGTAGCAGAGAAGATCTTGAACTACGGCAGCTTGAGAAGGAAATTTCTACCATCGTGGATTTGGAGGGAGGGGGATTTATGGACCATGATACTAAAGACTCCTTGGTCAGACTGCAGGGTAGAAGGAATTCTATTCTCTTGGACAAGGAGGAGACCTGGAGATTGAAAAGCAGGGCTATATGGTTCGAATGTGGGGATGAAAATACAAAAAAAATTCATACTTATGCAAGGGGAAGGAAAGCTTTGAATACTATCTAGAGTCTGGAGGATAGTCTGGGGATAAGATTTGAATCTTTTGAGGATATGGTTGGCTTAGGGATTGAACATTTCCACCATTTATTTCAGGCCCCTGAGGGTTCTCAACTAGTGGAGATTATGCGTATTGCTCAGGTTTTTCCTCATTTTGTGGGAGAGGAAGACAATATTTCTTTGATGGAAGAGGTTATTGAAGAAGAACTTAAAGCAGCACTTCAGAGTTTTCAAAAAGACGAGAGTCCTGGTCCAGACGGTTGGACTATTGAATTTTTTACATACCTTTACGACCTCTTGGGAGATGATATCCTGAAAGTGGTGGAGAATTATCGTCTTTCGGGCAGGATCCCAGCCTGCTTTAATTTGACTTTCATTGCTCTGATTCCAAAGGTGGATAATCCAAAAACTCTGCACGATTTCAGACCTATCTCGCTCTGTAACTGCATATATAAGGTGATCTCGAAGATTATTGCTCGTAGGTTGAAGGATATCTTGTCAGAGCATATTTCGGCAGAACAATTTGGGTTTCTAAAAGGAAGACAGATCCATGAGGCCATTAGTGTGGCTCAGGAGGGCCTTCATAGCATGAAAACCCAAAATCTTAAGGGGGCAATTTTGAAAATTGATCTCTCTAAAGCCTATGACAAGGTAAGTTGGTTATATATTCATATGTTACTTATTCACCTTGGTTTTGGGATTGCTTTTGTCAGGTGGATTATGAGTTGTGTTACCACTGTGTCTTTCTCTGTTCTAATCAATGGGGCTGCTTCACCTTTCTTTCATGCGGAGAGAGGATTGAGGTAAGGTTGTCCTTTGTCTCCTCTATTATTTCTTTTGATTGCTGAAGGACTGAGCCGTTTACTTTTGGAGGCTCATAGGGGGGGTAGCTTGAATGGCATTGCTATATCACAACAATAGCAGATCACTCATCTCTTGTTTGTGGATGACGTTCTTATTTTCTGTTTTGGAACTGTCTAAGATATGAATACACTTGCTGATATTTTGGCCCTTTTCTCTACTGCGACTGGCATGGAGATAAATGTTGGGAAATCTACGTTATCGACTCATCGTATGGATGTTGATGAAGTTGGTCTTGCTACTCACTGTTTCCCTTTATTCGGGTTTCATTGGACGATGGTCTAAAGTATCTAGGTTTTTTCCTGAAACCCAACAATTATTTGAAGAAGGATTGGGTGTGGCTGATTGAAAAATTGGAGAAGAGATTACATTCCTGGAGTCATCGGTGGCTATTTAGGGCGGGGAGGCTGATTCTGGTTAAGGTTGTGCTGGAAGCTATACCAGTTTATTGGATGTCTCTTCCATGGATCCCCAAGGGTATTTTGGAGAAAGCCCGCCGGATCTGTCTACGTTTTTTGTGGAGTGGAAAAAAGGAGGTATCGGTAACCCTATGGGTTAGATGGGATAGGATCGCTAGACCCAAATCTTTAGGGGGGTGGGGCCTTAAAAGCATCTTCTTTTTTGCTGAAGCGTTGGCTGCCAAGGGGGGATGGAGACTAATTCAAGCAGAAAATTTGTGGACCAGGGTGATGTGTGTGAAATATATTGCCCTTGATACTATTTTGGATTGGATCAGGAATCCACTTAAGAGTCACCATGGAGGATCGGTCATATGGAAAGCGGTGATTAAATCCTTTGATGTTATCAGGGAAAATATTGTCTGGAAGGTCAGTAATGGCAGGAGGGTGCGGGTGGGGGAGGATCCTTGGTTGGGCTGCAATGGTAGGCTTACATTGTCTGAACCACTGGTGGCTTCTCTCAGACAGCATGGTGTTAATTATCTTTATCAACTCGCTTCTCCTTTTCAGGAGAATAGATGGACTTAGGCATGGCGCCCAGCCACTTTTTTTTATATGTCTGTGAGGGAAGAGATTGAACTGAATCAGTATATTGGGCTGCTACAATTATCGTTGGTACAACTTCGGGAAGGGGATGATGAACTAATCTGGAATGCGGCGCCATGTGGGAGATACACTCCAAAGGGGGGGTATATTTATCTCAGTTCGGTGGGAAATGATCAGAGGATGGAGTGGTGGTGGAAGAAGATCTGGAAATTTCATTGTCCACCAAAATCCAGGTTATTCTGGTGATGTGTGCTTGAGAACAAGGTATCGATCTGAGAAAATCTTCATAAACGGGGAATTATTGGCCCGGGATGGTGTGCCTTATGTCGGGTGGGGGGGGGAAATGATTATACATCTGTTCCTTGAATGCTCATACTGTGTGGAGGTATGGACAAAGTGCTGTAAGCTATTGGGGTTGGGTCCGGGTTATCGGTGGGAAGGGGCTTCAATACTTGATGCGTGGGTAAGTTGGCGTCGATTGGAAAAGACGGATGTTATGAAGCGTTGAGCTGCTAAAGCATAATTTTATTTCATCCATAACTTGCTTTTGGTTGCTTGGGGCATCTGCCTAGCCAGGAATAATGTGGTGTTCAATGGGAAAGTCTGCACTCCAGCAATAATGACAGGGCTGACTTGTGGAATTGCATTGGCTCTCCCCAAACATATCAGGGTTGAGAAGCAAAGGGAGTTAATTGAACTTGTGATCGATTGGACATCTCCCCGAGGTTTCTTTGATGGTGCCTCACATAATACTTTATGTGGGGGGGGTGCTATCCTACATTTGGCCGAAAATCATTCCTTTGAATTGATGGCTAGGCTGGGAGAGGGTGGAAACAATCGCGCTGAACTTTTAAGTTTGAAATTACTTCTCATATTTGCAGCAGAAAAGGGGTGCAGCAACCTAAGGGTTTATGGGGATTCTTTGAATGTGATCAATTGGGTTAAGAGGATTCAATCTTGTAGAGACCTTATGTTACAAAACATTTTACTTTCTATCTGGGATATCATGGATTCATTTGATGTGATTACATGTACACATGTTTACAGGGAGAACAACTGCCAAGCGGACTCAGCCTCGAAGGAGGGGCTCCAGTTGGATGCAGGTGTGTGGAAGATTATGGAGCGGTTAGATGATGGTGAATTTGAGTTTTATCATCGTCCCTTCATTGAAGGGGTGGCGATTTGAGATTTGCTGAGGATCCTTATTATGGTATTGGTCGTATGTTTTTTTGGGGGGGGACAGATATGTGTTTTTTTTGGTATATGATCGTTTGGATGACAGTTGGTTGATATGACCAATAAATTTTTTTGACTATATGGGCTGCACTAGCTTGTTATTGCTCTTGGAACATCTATGTCTTCAAGAACTGTTTTTTGTTTCTTGTATCAGTGAATTGATGGGGCGAACTATCTTTTGATGTTTTGGGATGGGAAGTGCTTATAGAACTTATTATGGGGTGTTGATCTTTGGTTACAAATATGCATTGCACATCTACAAAATGTAATTTTGTCTCTCTACGGATGAAATAAAATTATGCTTTTTTTCTTTGGAAAAAAAACATTTATAATAAATTTATAAAATATATAACTTCCAAAATTTTAAATTCTCAAATATATGATACAAATCTTTGATTTGTAAATAATATTTATAATAAATTATAAATATATAATTGCCAAAATTTTAAATTAGAATGTACAAATTTTTAAAATATATATTTTTTCCAAAGAAAAAACATTTTATTCAAAGAATAAACATGAACTGCTCTAACGAGCTTACATCATAAAATCAGCCTTGCGGGCTTGGAAACACAGCCTTAGTGTCTCCTATCACATCATAGAAGAGTTGCTTTGTCAAGCTTACATCACATTATATCCTTGCATTTTGCAAAAACGGTCTTAGCGTTTCTTATCAGGTCATTACAAAGCCGAGATTTACAAAAATTTGCATTAGTAGCTTTAAATTGCTTCATGTTGGAGGGTTGATACCCCATCTGCAACTTTTTCTATCTCCATCATACCTAGTTGATACACCAAAGCCTATTTTGAGAGGTTATCAGCTTCTTCATTCAGTTCTCGATATATATGTGCAAATGATGTCCTCCTAAACAGAGCTTTCAAATTCTAAATTTCAGCAAGTAAATGGTGTAGTTATAGTACTCGTATATTGTTTCTTCCATTTACCCAATCCACCACAACTTTTGAATCACCAAAAATCTGAATGTCCAGTATCTGATTGTTGTGGGCCACTTTTAAAGTTGCCCATAATGTCGCAAGTTCTGCCCTATTATTAGTAGCTTCGCCCATGGCATATTTTACAAGCATCTTTCTCTTTGAATAAAAATATATCATTGCTCCAGCACCTCCCGACAGAGGCTCACCCTGGTTGGCACCATCGAAATAGGCCCATGGAGTTTCGTTGTTTATTACTAGAGCTTTGATAATAAAAATTTGGAGATGGCAATGTTAAGCTTGTGTTCCTGTATCTTGCTCATTAACAGGGAAATGGTGATGTCAAGGGGAGTCCATATGTTGCTGGAAATAGACCTATTCCGTGCTTCCCATATATTGTAAATAAAAAGAACCGGAAAGGCTTCATATAGACCTACCCCTTTATTGTGCCACCAAGTTTTGGTTCGTTCTTCTAGGGTAGCACTTGCTCTTTCATAAGTTCGTCCTTCTGACAGCTTGCCCACCACTCCCATCCATATGCTGCCTACATATGGACAGAAGGAAAACAAATGATAGCTTGTTTCATCGCTTGATCTGCAGAGAAAGCATAACCATGGTCCTTCAAATCCTCTTTTCTGTAGCATTTCCCAAGTCAGTAATTTATTTGAAAAGGCTAACCACATTGTGAAAATGATCTTTAGAGGGCTTTGTATTTTCCATAACCTTTTCTGCCACCACATATTTTCTCTCCATATATGCTCTTTCAATGACACTTGATATCCTAATTTGGCTGTGTACTGCCCTGATTTCGGATTTTTTGTCCATACTATCTTATCAGGTTCTAACCCCAAATGAATGAAAACTGTGACTAATAGATTGAGGAATCTATTCCATTCTACCGCAAGATCTCCTATCAGTCCAAGATCGGAGGCATTTTTCCAATGTCCTCGCCCTCTCTAAGCCGAATTGACACATGCATCTGCTAGAGAGTGAATTTGAAGAGACCTTAGGTGTTGTATTAACTATGGTGTTAGTTTGCAATCTTCCCCTGCTCCAGCCCAAGGGTCTTCTCCCACTCTTACTTGTCTTCCATCACCTATCTTCCAGGATATCCAATGTCCAATTAAAGGGTAGGCCAAAATCATCGCCTTACACCCTATTGAGTCATTCTTGAAAGTTTTATCTGGATTTCTAATCCAATCTGTTAGGCAGGTTCCAGAGCAATATTTGGACAAGATGACCATTCCCCATAGAGTTTCAGGGTTTTGAAGGAATCTCCACATGGTCTTTTCCGTTAATGCTTTGCAAAACAACTTTAAATTTTTTATGCCCCATCCACCTAGTCCCTTTGTCCTTGCTAATGTCTCCCACTTTACCAGGGGAATTCATTATGTCTGCTTGTTTGCTATCCACAAAAAGGAGAAACATAACTTTCTGATTTTTGTTAGAATTCCCTTTGGTATGTAAGCTATTGAAGCCCAGTAAACTGGGATACTTTGTAGGACTGATTTTAGGAGAACTATCCTTCCTCCTCTGGATAGGAACCGATTTGCCCAGATACTTATCCTTCTTTCTATCTTTTTGAATAGCCAGACCCCGTCTTGATAGGAGTAACAATTAGGTTTCAGTGCAAATCCCATATACTTGAAACCTTCCCCAACAGGGGTAATCTGATATTGTATTATCTCCCTTGACCTCTGTAGCAGATCTTCGGGGAAATCATTATGGATAAGATTGGATTTGTCCACATTTACCACCATTCCTGTAGCTTTTCTATACTTGTCTATCAGAGCAATGAAGGCCTCAAGGTTCCTGATGGTCCCTTCTCCAAACAACAAGACATCATCCACGGAGAGAATGTGTGTTACTTCTTCTGTGTCAGACACTTTGATGCCGTTTATTGCCCCTTCTGATTTGGCTTTATGGATGATCCTACTTAAAGCCTCTGCCACCAACAGGAAAATGAAGGGAGAGAGAGGACACCCCTACCTTAGGCCTCTTGTTGGTTTGAAGAAATTGGAGGGAGATCCATTGATTAGAACAACAAATGAGGTGGACTATAGGCAACCCATAATCCACTCCACAACTTCTAGGGCTACTCCAAATTTTATCAGTAATAATCTTACAAATGTCCATCCCACCCTATCATAAGCTTTTGATAAATCGAGCTTTAGAGCAAAAGCTCTTTGTTTTTCCTTTTTTATGGTATGTATTGTCTCCTAGGCCAGGGACACTACATCATGAATCTGCCCATTATTTAAGAAGCCAAATTGTTCTTCAGTAATAATTTCACTTAGAACTAGTTTGATCCTTAGAGCTAGTACCTTGGCAATGATTTTATAAATCATGTTGCAACATGAGATGGGCCTGAATTCATCAAAGGATTGGGGTTTTTGCTTTTTTGGTATCAGAGCCAGAAAGGTTGAATTTATGCTCCCCAGCACTTTCCCTGATTCCTGTGATTCTCTCACCACCTCTAGAATATCCTTTTTCATCATAACATAAAACTCTAAGTAAAATTCTAGAGTAAAACCATCAGGCCCAAGGCTTTTACTTTTTTGAAATGAATGTAAGGTATAACTGATTTCTTCCTCTGAGATTTCCTTAGTGAGTTCTTCATTTATATCTTTAGTTATCATTCTCAAAAAAAAAACCTAGAACTTCAAGTATTTCCTAAATAGGGCACCCTTCTGGCTCTTTGAAGATGTTTTGAAAAAATCCAACCCCTACTGTTGCTTTCTCCTCAAAGGTGAGTACTAGGTTTCCCTCCTAGTTTCTTATTTCACATATAGTGTTTACATTCCTCCTGTGGGTTGCATAATTGTGAAAAAAAATTGGAGTTCTTGTCCCCTGCTTCAAGCCACAGAGCTCTGCTTTTAAGGCGTAAGATTTTTTCCTCATTGTCCATAATTTTCTCTTTCTTGCTCTCCAAAGCTTTCATCATTTCAGTTTCCTCCAGGCTAAATACCCCATTCTCATTCCTTTGGTACAAGACCTCTATGCTTTCTTCTATTTCCTTCAAATTTTTTTGTAAAGAGGCCTTTTGTTTTTTATCCCATTCTTTGGATATTTTATTTGCCCTCACTAAGTTGTGTGCAAACTGTTGCATTGCACTGTGGTTCGAAATTCTCCTTACAGGCTGCCAAGCATTTTGAATTTGGACTCTATGCAGCTCATCTTCCAACCAGAGGGGGTTGAACTTGAATGGGGCTGGTGGTTTATTCTCAGGAGGTATTATTAATAAATAGATAGGTCTATGATCAGAATCCCCCCTTGTCTCTACTGCAGATTTTAGGGTTAGGTTCTCATTTAATAGGTTTTCTTTGACCTAAAATTGATCTAGCCTTTTAGAGATGGCTTGAGAACCTCCTCTCTTATTGCGCCAGGTTGGTTCTAGCTTAAGGGGAGCCATATCCACTAACTACTCTTTTTGAAAAAGGTTCATAAAAAAAGAAGCCAGAGCATATTACCTGGCATTTTCTCCCCAAACTTCTCTAGTTGCTAGCGTAAGGTTCAAATCTCCCCCCTAAGATAACATTTGATTGATTCATTGCTCCAGCAAGGCTGAACTTTTCCCAAAAGATTTTTCTATCATAGAAGGGTCCATACACATTTAGGAATGTGAAGTCCTTCCCTGACTCTTTATCATTCAATTTGGTTTCAATGACTAAGTCATGTATTCTTGAAGAAATTTTGTTCAAAGCTGGCCTCCAAGCTGTTAATAAACCTCTTGAATGACCTTCTGCATCTAAGGTTTCCACCTCTCAATCTTTGAGTATTCCTTTGATTATGGCTTTTGCTTTTGACCCTTCTAACATAGTTTCCTGGAGCATTAAAACTGTTGGTTTTATGTTGTTGAGCAACCTTTTTAGGGCGGTTTTTTTAGAGGTCCCCCCCAACCCTCTTGAGTTGTAAGATAGAACAAGCATCAAGGTCCCCCTTCTAGGGCCAAAACTCCAAGAGCCCGCTTGAGAGTAGTTTGTTTCCCTTGGTTGACATCTATAGCATCATGTACTTGTGCTTTGGATAAAGGTTTTTCCTTCCTAATCTGGGTTTTTGAGAAGAATTGAGTGCCAAACGTCTAGCGGAGACCCCTTCGTCTAAAATTTCTAATGGAGAGCTTCAGGACCGAAGTTCATAAGATCTCTTAGAATCGACTTTTTGTTTTGTTTTTGAAAGCATAGACTGTTCTTTTATAGGGGGAATAGTTAAAACAGAGGTATCATGCACAGAAGTAGGGGAAGATGTACCTTTGGCCTGGTGTGACGGTCCCACATCCTGAGCCTCGCTGTATGTTGGAGAACTAGGTTGAATTTTCCAACTCCATTCTCCGTCTTCTTTGCGGTCACTGTTATCGTCTTCTATTTTTATGGCCCTGTCACTTTCGTTCTGTTGCCACCCTGCATGTCTAATAGCACGTCCTCCTCATTGACTAAAATCTTCTTTCCTTTGTATGATGTATCTTGAGGTGCTTCCTACGTGGCCTATACTCTGCCCTCTTCCTCCTTAGATCCAGAAATATCTTCATCTCTAATTACTGGTTTAACCTTTTTCACCCATATCTTCTTGTGTATAGGATTCGTGGCCACTTTCAGGCATTCCTTCTGCCTGTGACCCACCTCCCTGCAGTTGAAGCATCTGAAAGGGATCTTTCAGTAGTCCAACCTCTGCCACCATGTGCTACCATGCATCACAATCTTGAGCTCCTCATACAACCCATTCGTCAAGTCCAATTCAACCAAAATCCTAGCGCATCTCCTATCCAATTTGTTCTCCCAATTATCTTCCAATGCTATGAACTTTCCAATCCTGTTTCCAATGGCTTCAAAAATCTTGGGTTGCCAAAACACTACTGGGAGTCCTGAAAGGATGACCCATACCTTCTGCACGTTATGAGGCTCTTTGTATGCATTAAAATCCACAGTACATTTTTTGAGTATCAGGCCCAACGAACCCCAGCTCCAATTTTGGTTTAATAACCTGCAATTGTCTTCCATACTTCACAATTTGATTAAGAACCAGCCCTGCGTGCGTGTGTAGAAGGTTGGTTCATACCCTAACAGTCCTCCCCAGTTCACTGATATCCACTGCTGCATAGAGGTTCTTGATGTCGCCTTACCAGTGCCTTCGTAAAAAACTCTGGTATTTGATCCAGGGTGATATCCTTGCCCATGATTAGCTTAGGGTTTTCTTTGCGAGCCTTCATTCCACGTCATTTTTTGGAATGAGTGTTCATCACGTTCGTACCTTCCTGTGGTATCCTTTCGTCATTAAGGTTCTGCGTGGGTTTGGGTGATGGTGAGTTTTTCCAATTATGGGCTTCCTCCTGCGGTACTTCCTTCGAGCATGTCGATTGGACCTCATCTTGAGAGAAGAATATTGCTCCGCCCTCACTATCTTCGCCATAATCCACCATGTCCGAATGCATGTTTGTACCTCCTTCTCTCTCCCTTCCTTAAACCTGCTTTTCATCCTTCGACCTTAAAGACTGTAAAAGTTAAAACTGTGCCTCTCCTTCTTCGTGAACAACGCCTCCGAACCTGCTAGTGCTGTAGAGCACCATCGTGGCTCTCCCCATATCTATATATTCTTCTGCCATGTAAATCTTTAATATATATATAAACAAACTTTTTTAAGTGATATTGAAAATATTAATAGATAAAACAAAGTTATAGATTTGTTATTGGAATTTTTAATATATAAAACAACATAACTTGTAAATATATATATATATATAAACAAAAAAGTCGAAGTGATATTGAAAATATGAATACATAAAACAAAGTTATAGATCTTGATATTGGAATATATAAAACAACATAACTAGTAAACCTTGATTTGTAAATATCATCTATAATAAATTTATAAATATGTGTGATTTCCAAAACTTTAAATGGGCAAGTGAATGGCACACGTCTTTTAACAAAATTATATAAATAATACAAACAAACCTTTTAAGTAGTATGACCATTGCTAATTTTTTTTAATTAAGCTAAATATTATTTTAATTTTAATTAGTTTCTTTATACAATGGAAATAAGAAATTGAATCTTATGTAAGTTTAGTGTCCTGTGTTTGTATTTGTCTTAGCATTCAAACTTATAAATATGGAGGCATGTTTGGAATAATTATATTGTGTTGGTATATTTTTATTGAAATAATTATTATTATTATTTTTATAATATAAAAATATTATAATATTATTCTTTATAAGGTGTTTTTTATACCTGCTTCAGCAGGTATATTGTAATCGATTGCAAGTCAAACTCTTTTGACTTTGTATTAGTTGCTCTCTTTTGAGGCAGGTATAAAAAATTAAAATCTGTTTTGCAAAGTATAACTTAGGGATTTGTAAAATATTTTTTTTAAAATTTTGTTAAAAAACTATTTTGTAAACAGCTTATTGGTGGATAGAAGATGATGTAAACTTTGGAATTTGGTATCTGGATTTGAGTTGACATGTGGCAACATGACATCATAATAATAAAATTAAAAAAATAAAAATTATATCCCATTGCCATCTGTTATAGCAAGTGGTACCATCGGAGCCAGCTGTTCTGGGCTCGTTCCCACCCAACTCCATGTGACATTACGGGTTTAAGAGGCAGGTACTTAGCGGGAATCTTTCTTGAGAATGTTCTCTATCGAGCCCTGTCAGATTGTAAATGGATGACACTTCTATCCCTAACGTTTTAAGAAGGTCCTTACTTCTAGATGTAACTAAAATTATGCTACCAGAACGAAGGACATCGTTCCGCAGTGAAAAGAATGCATCCACTTGATCTACATGATCTACGTCATCAAAAATAATCAGAGCCCAAGAATCGTTGAGATATATTGAAAGCTTCCTTTTCCCGTGAGGTACGTCGATTATTACACGATCCGAAGAAGTCAAGATCTTTAAGAGCTGGCTCTGCAAGAAATGTAAAGTGTTCCTACCTGCAGCTTCTTTCACATCGGAAAGAAAACAGGACCGACTGAAATGTGACCACTTGCGTTTAAAGAATTCCATTGCGACGGTCGTCTTCCCTACTCCAGCAGAACCCACAATCCCCACAATCGCGGTCTGCACGCCTTGCTGCTTCTGCAATAACACTGTGTTTTCAAAATCTTGTAGCTTTTCATCCAAACCGATTGGATATGAGGCCAACAATTGTGTTTCTATAACCTTTTCCTCCACCAGATGCACTACCGTATCCACGAGCTCGCCTTCGTCCCTGCTCATTCAAATCAAAACAAACTAAACATGAGACCTGAAATTCTGCTTATGAACAACATAATACGGACAGTGACAGTTAGAATTCTAACCCATTACATGACTCCAGCCTCCAGGCCACTTATATCTGCAACGCGCGAAAGAGCCTCTATCCAAACTGTATAAGAGTTGGACTCATTTCTCGAATTATTTACTAGATCGAGAAGGGCTCGACCATACACTCCATCTTCCCCGTTCCCCGTCCTGATCCGTAGATCAGAGGGCTTGACATGGTAATAAANNNNAAATATAATTAATAATTTAGATCTAAGCAAATATTAAATTAATATTATTAGTCAATAATTAATAAACTATATAACATTGTTAATTAAAAATGAATAAACTATATATTAGATTTGTAATAGTTAATAAATTCAATAATTTATATTATAAAATTAATAAACTATATAACATTGTTAATTAATAATGAATAAACTATATATTAATTTTGTAATAGTTAATAAATTCAATAATTTATATTATAAAATTTACAAATTATATTATAAGCTATTATAGTCTTATAGTCTATTATTTCTCATTTCCTATTTATGCTAGTCTATAAACAAACTTGCATTTTTTTATATCATAGGTCAAGAATATTACTAGAAGTATGTAAGGAAGCTTGAATATGCTTGTTTTATGCTACATTGCAATAACCTATATTGTATTTAAATGGACATTTTTTAATTCAATTTTGTTTTAATTTCTTTCAAATTGTAATTATATTTGTTTTATCATATATTTTTATAGCAAAATTATCCTATTGCTATATATTTTCAATCTCTTCTTAGGAGGCAGGTACTAAGCAACTTTGTTGCTTATTCCACTTGTTTTATTTTGTTTATGGGTATAGAATAGACAAAGAATGGATGTATTGTTAAGGTGCTCCTTGCATAAAGTCATCGGTTTGAAACTTTGTGGATATTAGCTTACAAAAAAGGTGTCCCCCTTACCTTAACAAGAAACTAAGAATTCTAAATTATTCATGTTCTAGCACTAGTATTAAACAAATAATACATACATGGAATATATGATGAAACAATATAATATGTTAATGAAGTAGATTATGCAACAAAAGTCTACGTATGGATTGAAGATAAAAACAATGAAGAATGTTGAGGATGAGGATATCATAGAATCAACTTAGAGATTTAAGGAGATATTCACAAAAGATAGTGTGGATGTAGTTATGCTTATGGTTAAATAGACATTTCTATTATGGCATGGTTGTTATGGTCACCTATTCTTAAATAAGGGACCTCAGTGTACTCTATTGTAAGATGAGAGAATTGTATTATTAAGATCAATACCATGTGATATTTTAGGATGTGTGTTCTTATGGTCTAATGTTGTGGTATTGTGTGTGCATGTTTTATAGTTGTGTTGCTATAATTCCCAACATATGGTATCAAATCCAATGGATTACTCAAGGCTTCAAAAATATATCCATAATTGAATAGTGAGAGTTTATGGTGTGATCCATGGGACGTGTGAAATGAAATGAAGTTGGAGATCTAGGTAGTAAATGTGGTTCCTGGAAGCTGAATAGTCGAAGATTTGTTTCCAAGGAGATCTAG
This sequence comes from Pseudotsuga menziesii, assembly GCA_001517045.1. Classification (NCBI taxonomy): domain Eukaryota; kingdom Viridiplantae; phylum Streptophyta; class Pinopsida; order Pinales; family Pinaceae; genus Pseudotsuga; species Pseudotsuga menziesii. The sequence goes on along the minus strand of LPNX011070698.1, from coordinate 248,324 downwards.
GAATATATAGTATAAGACCAGATCGAGAGTGAAAAATCCAAATCTAATAGGTCGTGTTGTACCAAGCTTAAGAGAGTTATCTTGTGTATGAGATTTTGGAACAAGAACCTTTTTTTTGAAATATTGAGTAGATAATCTATTGGCATCGAGTGATGTTGTAAATCTCAATTACACTGGATGTTCTTGCCAAGTCTGGGAGATAAACGCAAGCTTTTATCTAGTTAATTATATGAGATGGCAATTGAATGCACAATCAACCAATCCTTAATGTATTTTGTTGCTCAATATACTTGTGCATCATTCTCTTTGCTTGTAGAAGATCATTTGTTGTTGAGCTTGTTTTTCAAATTGTGAAAGCATGGATTCTATAGAGGCTACTTGTGGTGCCATTGAGAGCAGTGTCTTCATTGGATCTTTGGAGGTCTTCCATCATGTTGTCTTACTTTAATGGAAGAATAATAATTAGTCCCTCTTAATTGATTGGTTTCTTTCCTTGCACTGTTGGAGAAGCTCACAGTGTCATGATATTGCCTCTTTGAAATTGGTGTCCCCGACAACAAATGATTCCCCTCCTCATGTGATATTTTAGAAACTCCCCTAATATCTCTCTATTTATTGCAAAATTTGCCCAATTTCGAGGTTCAAGAGTTGTTGTGTATACTTGTATATTTGCATGTTGCCTTGTACTAATTCAAATCACTTACATAGCTTAGATCTATTTTCTAAATTGTGAGATTGTTAGTGTTGCATACAAAAGGTGATCTTGAATAGGAGTTAAGGACAGTCGAAATTCCCTTAACATCTTTAATCTTTATGGGAACCAAATTCTTAGCACCCATAAATACCAACCTCTAGGACTTCAACAAAGGGATTCCACAACTCTTTACATGTGGGACATAGATCACTCATCAGGTGCACAACCTCGTCCAAAACATGGTAACTGCCATCAAAACACAAGTAAAGATGAATCCTTCCTTTGAATTCCATTTTATCTTTTCCAAATCTAGCCACCAGTAGCCCATGAGTCTGTGATCCAATTATTTGTCAATTGAATTAAGAGAAATATTAGTCCTTCCCTTGGTCTTGACCTCTTGTAAACCTCAGATTTTCACTCTAAATAACAAAATAGTCTCAAAGGGCTCTATTGCAAGAAAAAGCAAATATTGATTCTGGAAAGGGTTCCAAGAACTCTGGTTGATGGAGATTGTCATCATCCTAATCTAAAATCCTAGTTGTGCCTTAATAAAAATTTCAAGGTAGCACTCGTTTTATGAAACCTTGAGCTCTCATTTTACTCTTTAATGGTGTGAAGGCTTAGATGTTTTTTTGTTTACTCTTTTACTCTTATATAGACAAGAGTGAAGGGATTAGATTTCTTTTAAAAGGAGTTTGTTTTATACAGTGAAAAGATTGTAAAAGTTTCAATTTTTAGTGCAAAAAATTCCGATGTAAAAGTCAAAATGGGAGTTTAGTTGAGTCAAGTTAAAGTCAAAGACAAGTTAAGTTCAATTCATGTCAAGTGTGAATTGAAATGTTAGTTTGACATCAAAGTAAATTCAAAGCTTGGTTATGTCAAAACCAAGCCATTTCTTTGTTTTTAATAAATATTTGGGGTTCGTGCTCAATGGTATCCAATTCCCTCATAATCATTGTATTTGAAAGATGGGTTCATGATCCGTTGAACCTGGCAGCCTACTTCTTTGGTTTATTCTTTTACAAGTGACCAAAATCCATTTGGAAATTGAAAATGAAGAAATTGAACTACTTCAACAAGATCTTGACACTACTATCCAATAATTTGACAAGTTACTTAAACAAGATAATTCAATAAAGGGAAAATTCTTTCAAGAATTTATTGATTGCACTAGAAAACACATAAGTAAATTAGAAGAAAAGTTGGCATCACTATATCAATGGGTAAATGAGCTCTTAAAACTTAATGATAAGAAAATTGAAATAATGAAATTGTTCTAGCGGTAGTTATTAGAAAATAAAAATGTGTTGTTGACACTGGAAAACGAAGTGAGATATTTAAACCAGGAAAAACTAATGTACAATGTAATTTCTGACACAAGTGATTTGTTTCAAAAGCTTGATAGTTCAAGTGATAGCAATAATTTGGTTGATGTTAATCATGATGATTTGCATGTGTCTCTCTCATGCTACGAGACTAAGAAAAATGATGCTAGTGATATCTCTTTAGGTGAAACTCATATTGAAGATGATGATTCTGCTAATATTTATGAAGGTGAACCCGATATTAAAGAGTCACATGTCAAAGGAAGAGTTGTCTATTTTTTTTCTTTGATTAAATCAAATCATGAGTCATTTTCTCACAATGGTTCATGGTAATCCAAAAAACACTTGCGATGGTTACATGTAAGCCAAGCAAACCTTGGATATGTTGTAATTGTTATAGCATCTTTTGTCGCACTTGTCCCATAGATGCTATGATGGCCGATCTTATCCATTTACCTCTTTTGTAGACTCCCTCAGTCCTTGATCATCTATTAATAACAATTATTCTTGGAAACCATCTTTAAAAACTTTATTTTCTAAAATGTATATGACCTATAAGTATCAAGTTCACGTCCACGCTACCTGCCTTTGGCTAGACCGCGTACATGTCTATTTGAGAGTAAAAAATAAAATTTAAGTTATTTTATGGTAAAGTTTTAGTTTTGGTCGTTCCCAACTGTCCCAATCCCGTAAGTAACTTCCTCCAACTTCCATAACTGCCTTCCCATCCATACAAAAGAGGCATAGGAAAATAAAAAATGACCAAGTGTATTGGAGAGTACCCTCATGTTGTTACTTTGAGAATTGATCAAGCCCCATTGTCTCGGTCTACAAAAACCCTTTTCCCTTATCTGAAACCAATTTTTCAGTCATCATTGAGATCCCATATTATGCTAAATAATTGATATGATTATTTTGAAAATACCTCACATAGTGAAACCAAATTGGTTGTGTGAAAGGACCAGGTGGAAGGACTCCAATCTTAGTTCCAGAACGGTGTCGCAACGAGATTCAAGTGAAAGCTATCTGTAACTTGTTGTTTCTAGTTATAAAGAACTCCCTTCTTCATCTAGTTTCAATGTTCAATTTCATTTTTTTAATTCTTGAAATTTGGATGAGTTATTCGATAATTTGTTTATAAATCATATATATCTTTGCAGCAGTAACTATTAATCTATAAATCTTTGCTCATTTTCAGGTTGAATCTTGAAGAAGTTGGTAAGAATATTGGAGTAGCATTTGCCTATGTATTCTACACCAACCACTTGGATTCTCGATAAGTTACATTCTAAATTTTCTTTGTTCATTTCAAGAAAGTTTGCTTGCAAAGGGTTTGAATCTAATTTTTTCTAGATATTTGAGTTTTCTTTTGTGTATTGCTCTTTGGTGTTTTGGTGCAAAGACCGCTATGGTGGTTTAAATTCCAAAATAGAAATGATGACTGCACTGGTGAATGGCCGGTAGTGCTTATTTTTAGACATGTTTTGATCCATAGACTTTGTTTATATTTTTTATACTTTATATCTATCTATATATATTGACAGATCTATTGTTTTGGTGTACGTATTTACATTGTCTATGAAAATGCATGTTATGTACATAATGTTCTTTATGTGTTAGAAATGATACACATGCCACTCTAAGATATAGTTAGGGTATGCATCAGTAATTGTGTTTAGATTCCTTGATATGTGATTATAAGTTACGTAAATAAACCAATGTTTAAGTAACCAAATACACAAAACAGAATAGGATCGAGAACCCTATACTCACCATTGATTTGTGAAACAATTAGTTGCGAACCAAGACAAAGTTCTAGGTAGATGATGCCATTCAAAATAACATCACCAATGAGCTCTATGATAGCACCATACTCAACCATATTTATGGTTGTTGGCCCCATACAAGAGCCTTCTAAAACAACTAGCTAACCAATGGGAGAATAGTTCACCTAGGTAGCTGAGGCAAGGTTTCGAGTATGGTGATTGATGCCATTCAAGAATTCTAAACATACTCCTCTAAACATATAAAAAAATAGGAATGGAACTACAAAAGCCATATGCCAAAACAAAACTATACAAATGTACAGCTATATATAATAAAAATCACATGAATAAAGCATAGTACTTCTTCAAGTAGATCCCATTTCTAGGTTTAACCAAATTATTTCCTTCATAATTGGTCATCTCATTAGCAACTTTCTTCAATACTTTAGAGACAATATATGGACCAATCCACATTGATTTAAACTTACTCACCCCTAACATATCCTTATCCTTATCATAGAGTAATACAAGGTCTCCTTCTGAGAAGACCCTTGGATGGATATACATATCGTATTGACTCTTAACTCGTTTCTTATGTGATTCATTCATTGTAGAGGCATCTTGACATTGAACCAAACATTCTTCCAAAGTTGAAAATCTAACTTTAATGAAGGAATATTACACTAAATCTATAGGACTGGTTAAACCCCATGAACGAGTTGAAAAGGAGAAAAACCCATACTAGTCTTAACGGTTGTTCAGTAATCCCATAAAGCAGTATATAGTAAAACATTCCAATTGGACCTATTATCACTTATTGCCCTTTTAAGCATGGTCTTTAAGGTTTTATTCACAGCCTCGACTTTACCCTTAGCTTGAGGGTAAACAGGTAAATAATGTTCTTGTTTGAACCCCAACATAGTGGTCAATTTGGTCGTCATATGGTTTTGAAAATGGTGACCATTATCAGTTACACGTTCACATGGGATACTTAATCGTATAATAATCTTCTGGAACATGAACTAAACAACAATTTCCCCATCACTGCAGAAAGTAGGCATGGGCTCTTCCCATTTTGTAAAATTGTTAACGGACACTATGACATATTGATGCCCCCCATATGAAGTTGGGTTACAATTCATGTAATCAACCCCTCATTTGGTGAAAGGGACCTACAATGATCACAGGAAACAATGGAGTAGGGTGCACACACATTTTTTTAGTAAAACATTTGAAGAAAAATGATCCAGGAGGATGCAAGAAGGCAAAATTTTTGAATTCCTCCAATCTTAGCAAAACTAGCACTAGATTGAAGGGCTCGTTGAGACGATTCCAACGGCGTTCATTTCACCTCAAACGGACTCCATATGAGAAAGTTATTGTGTTCTGTTCTATAAGGTCAACATGCAAATTTGGCAAAAAGAGGTGCCACGTGGCACCACTGACAGGGTGACACGTGGAATCCGTACTATACAAACATGTTGACATGGCATGGTGATGTGGCATGCTGACATGGCATGATGATGTGGCATGATGACATGGCATGCTGATTTGGCATGATGACATGGCATGCTGATGTGGCATGATGACATGGCATGGTGACATGGCATGATGAAGTCGCATGATGACTAGCATGCATGCATTTGTGCTTGAAATGAGTTTTAGGACATTCATGCATTTACTCATGAGAAATTGTAAAATGATTAATATTTGAAGTGAGTGGAAAAATTACTCACATATTACTCATTTATTTTATTCCTTGAGTTGTTATGAAGTTAATGCATGGTTGTAACCAAAAACAAACATGCCATATTTGTAAAGAAGTTGTAACAAGTTGGTTTATTATTTAATAAAAAGCCCAACCATATGAAAACCAACTTGGGGAAGTTGTAACCAAGGCCAAGATAGGCAAATTAGTTGCAACCAAAGGAATCCATGAGAGTCATGTGAAGAAGGGCAAGACAACCTATATAAACCCATTCAATTGCCATTTCCCACTCATGCTTTGGAGTGGAGACTTTGTAGCTGAAGGAGAGAAGGAAGATTGCGTAGCTCTGT
>LPNX011070698.1:197911-242230 GCA_001517045.1 Pseudotsuga menziesii | reverse complement strand
TTTGCAGACTATGAAGAACGCATGGCAAAAGAAAGAAAAGGCAGTGAAGTAAAGAAGGAAGACAAAGAAGTGAAGGACAAAGGCAATGCTTCAGTTAACCAAGGAGAAGGTGGCGAAGAGCCTCCTGAGCCTCCCTCTTCACCCTCAGCTTCAAGCACAAGTTCAAGTGCTTCTTCCTCATCTCATTCTCAGCATTCCAAGGTTCCTCACAAAGAGCCTCAAAAGAAGCCCTTATTGAAGCTCGATGTGAAGTTTGATTTGCCCATGTTCAATGGGGAAGCGAATGCAGAGAAGTTAAACAATTGGATAAGGCAAATTGAGGTCTATTGCCGAGTCCAGCAGATCAAAGAAGAAGATGTGAAGATTCAGTTGGCTTCACTTCTCCTGACAGGCACCGCACTTGTATGGTGGGAAAGCAAGCTTCAGCAAGGTAGCAAACAAATGGGTAATCTTCTCTCATCGTGGTCTGCTTTCATTTCTGCTTTACGTAAGCAATTTTATCCGTTGGGTTATGTTCAAAAGGCTATGATGGATTGGCAAAGTTTTAGACAAGGCAAGGGTCAGAGTGTTCAGAATTTTACTGAAGAATTTAGAAAGAAAGCTCTAGAGTTGAATATTTCTTTAGATGCTCCTGACACTCTTTTGAAGTACATTGGTGCTCTTCATCATTATCTACGCCATAATTTGCTGTTGTTGAATCCTACTAGTGTGGATGAAGCAAGTGTTCAGGCTACTCATCTTGAGAGCAGGGGGAAGCATTTGCAAGAAGACCATCCGAAGAAGCCTTTCAAGCCCAACAACAACTACAAGTCCAAAAAGAAGGACAAGAGCAAAAAGACACCTACTGCCAAGAAGGAAGGAGGAAAGCTCCATTGCAAACATTGCGACACTGATGGGCATGATGAAGAAAGTTGTTGGAAGTTGCATCCTGAATAGATGCCAAAGCATTATGGAAGCAAAAAGAAGAAAAAGACCATTGCAACAACGCAACGAGATTTGGGTTTCGACTCAGGTGACGAAACCATGATTACAACCGTGGGAATGCAAGGTAACAAAACTCCTCCTACTGGTTCAAGTTCTACTCATGTTTCTAAAGAAAATGATAAAAGAAGAAGTGAGTTGTTTCACATCAGAGTTGTGTCTAAGCATACAAAGATTGAAACATTATTTGATCCGGGTTCTCAAGTAAATTTGATCTCAGAATCAGTTGTTAAGAAGTTGGGCATACAGACTAAACATCACCCCAAGCCTTATCCTCTTGGATGGGTATGTGATAATGCTAAGCTACAGGTGACTAAGCAATGCAGGTTAAGGTTTGCTATTGCTTCAAAGTTGATCGATGAGGTGGACTTAGATGTTGTTCCTCTTGACATCTGCAGTATCGTATTGGGAAGCCCATACTTGTATGATCGAAAAGTAGTATTCTTCCGTCATGAGAACAAGTACCATCTCACCAAAAATGGGGTGGAGTACATTGTGAGAGCTCACAGTATGAAGGCTAACACCTCTCTTGTTAGTGCAGGACAGATGAAGAGACTCATCAACACTAATAAGAGATACATGCTCATGGTTGCGAGAGCAAAAGATGCTGAAGCATCCGATACTTTCAAAGGTTGTGATCCTTCTCATAAAAAGGCTATGATTGATATTGTGGCTAACTATGATGAAATATTTTAGGAACCTATAGGTTTGCCTCCCAAAAGGGAGATTCAACATGAGATTCATCTCCAGCAGGATGCCCCTCTTCCTAATGTGGGCATGTACAGGTTGTCCGCAGTTATCAAGTACAAGAAGGGTACTAGTAACAAAGTGGCAGATATGCTTTCTAGACCTCCTATTGTTGCATCTATTGTCTTGAAAAATGCTTCTTTATCCCATGAAAGTTATACTAAGCAGTATGCTACTGATGATGATTTCAAGGAGATTTATGAGAAGCTAACCAATGGCACACAGGTGGAAGACCACTATTTGCATGGAAAGTTGCTCTATCATTTGGGCAAGTTATGTGTTCCTATCAGTGAAAGAGTCCATGTAATACGAGAAGCTCATACTTCTCTTGTATCAGGGCATTTTGGGGTAGGTAAGACTTTGGCTCATTTGCAAAGACTTGTGTATTGGCCTCACATGAAAGACATTGTAACAAAATATGTAAAGGGGTGTGTGATGTGCTCTACTTGTAAGCCCACTAATAGAAAATTGGGGCTGTACTCACCACTTCCTGTTCCTTCCCATCCTTGGGAAAGCATTTCCATGGATTTTGTGGGGGGTTTGCCTATGTCTAGGAGGGGTCATGACTACTTGTATGTGGTTGTGGATAGGTTTAGCAAGATGTGTATTCTTATGCCATGTAAAAAGCAGGTCATTGCAGAGCAGGCTACTTCTCTTTTCTTCCAGCATGTATGGGTTCACTTTGGACTCCCTACGTCCATTATCTCAGATCGGGACTCCCGATTCCTTGGAGAGTTTTGGACAAAATTATGGTGTATGATGGACACCAAGCTGAAGAGGAGCACCGCTTTCCATCCACAGACCGATGGACAGACAGAGGTATTCAACATGACAGTTGTTCATTTGCTTCGAGGTTATTGCAACAAGCATCCTAAGTTATGGGATGAACAGATCCAGTATGTGCATCATGCCTACAATAGGGCTATGCATTCTTCCACTCAAAGCTCGCCATTTGAGACATGCTTTGGGTACTTGCCAAAGACTCCATTGGACTTGACTTATGGGAGAGAGGTTGATTCAAGCGCTTCCAAGGATGAAGACAAAGCCCACAGGTTTATTCAGAGAGTTCAACAGGTACATCAAGCAGTGCAAGAGCAGTTGGAGAAGAGTCAAGCCCAGTACAAGGCTCGCCATGACAAGCATAGAGTTGATCATCATTTTTAGGTGGGAGATCAAGTGTGGCTTCACATCAGCAAGGAGAGGATGAAAGGAGAAGGCAAGAATCTCAAGCCTATTAGATATGGTCCCTTCACCATCTTGGAGAAGATTGGGACGAATGCTTTTCGCTTAGAGCTACCGCCATACATGCAGATATACTCAGTGGTGAATGTGGAGAACTTGAAACTCTTTGAGCCTCCCATGATCATGGATGAAAGGGAGAATGTCTCATTGCCATTAGTTGATGAATTTGCTCCTGAGTACATGGATGAGCTAAAGGAAGATGTCATCTTGGACAGAAGGACAAGGACTCGCAGAGGTGATGTTGATTATCTTCGAGTGGGCATCAAAGGCACTCATCCAAGAAAAGCCAAGTGGATCGAGAAGGGGAAAGTGAGGGAGCAATTCCCTCACCTACTAGTTGATTAGTAAAGGCTTTTGGAGGCCAAAAGCTTCTCAGTGGGGAGGAATGATCCAGGAGGATCCAAGAAGGCAAATTTTTTGAAGTCCTCCAATCTTAGAAAAACCAGTACTAGATCGAAGGGCTCATTGAGACGATTCCAACGGCGTTCGTTTCACCTCAAACGGACTCTGTATGAGAAAGTTATTGCGTTCTGTTCTATAAGGTCAACATACAAATTTGGCAAAAAGAGGTGCCACGTGGCACCACTGACAAGGTGACACATGGCATCCGTACTTTACAAACATGATGACATGGCATGGTGATGTGGCATGCTGACATGGCATGATAATGTGTCATGATGATGTGGCATGCTGACATGGCATGATGATGTGGCATGATGATGTGGCATGATGACATGGCATGGTGACATGGCATGATGAAGTGGCATGATGACTAGCATGCATGCATTTGTGCTTGAAATGAGTTTTAGGACATTCATGCATTTACTCATGAGAAATTGTAAAATGATTAATATTTGAAGTGAGTGGAAAAATTACTCACATATTACTCATTTATTTTATTCCCTGAGTTGTTATGAAGTTAATGCATGGTTGTAACCAAAAACAAACATGCCATATTTGTAAAGAAGTTGTAACAAGTTGGTTTATTATTTAATAAAAAGCCCAACCATATGAAAACCAACTTGGGGAATTTGTAACCAAGGCCAAGATAGGCAAATTAGTTGCAACCAAAGGAATCCATGAGAGTCATGTGAAGAAGGGAAAGGCAACCTATATAAACCCATTCAATTGCCATTTCCCACTCATGCTTTGGAGTGGAGACTTTGTAGCTAAAGGAGAGAAGGAAGATTGCGTAGCTTTGCAGGAGGAAGGTATGTGTGTTTATACTCGTTTTACACCGTCTTTAGGCTTCGGAGTTGCTGGAAGTAGTCTTGTTGTGTTTTGGGCAGCGGTTCTCTTCCTGACCATTGTCGCCAAGGTATCAATGTATCATTGCCATGTATTTTGCCTTATGCTGAGATTATAGATCGGCACTCCTATTGAGAAGCAGGCTCGGAGACGTAGTCCATCCTGGATGAACTCCGTTATCAACTTGTTGTCTTTATGTGCGTATTGTCTATGCTGTTTGGTTCTCTTCTCATGGATTTGTGAGCTTCATTCATGCTCTTTATGCAATTCATGTTAACGTCATAGAGTAGCAAAGATCTTGTTTTCGGATACAAAAAACTTGACATTAATATGAAAAATTCCATTCACACATTCTATCAAACACTTATATCTAGGGTTTTAATAAAAAATATACTCATAAATTTAAAACTAAAACCACCACTTCAAGGTCTCCTTGAAAACTGAAGTCTCAATCAAACACATGAAACACATACATTTTTTGTCGAAAGACCTGGAAAAAACCCCGACTTGGGGAAAACCTTGAAGAAGAATTTTATTAAGAAGAGTACTCATAAAATTTTCATCAACACAAGAAATAATTTCTTCAATCCTCACTGATAGAATTTCACCAAATTGGAACAACATACAAATACCTCATTTTCTGTGCCAACAAACAGTTGTATGGCCCCCACATGTGTTCTGCGACTTGTACCTTTTTGTTGTACGATCTGCCTCAGGAAATGTGCCCACATGTGCCTGCAATTAATGTTGTACAATTGGTACAATATGCAATAAATTATGTTGTCACTTTCTTGGGATTTGTTCCCACACCTGTGAATGTATTTAATGCTTAGGTACTGATGTACTATCTTCAGGATGCCTTGAAAAAATTGTTGTTGCTCCTCTCCTTGGGAATCATGCCACTGTCGATAAGGTATCTCTTCAGTCTTCTTCACATTCTTCTTCTCCCTCTCTGATGGTGAAGGTCTTCACAATGTACTCTCACTTTGTCTTATACTTCAAATTTGTAACTTCTTTCCCTAACTACCGTAATCTACGGTTGAGAATTAATTACAAGATCAATAGTCATCAATAAAACTCACTTTTAATAAAACGAGTCTGACTGGTGGAAGATTAAGGCTAGGTACGATTGGCTGGCTGATGGGGATAAGAATACAAGGTATTTCCACAAGCAGGCGGCAGCCAGAGATAATTTCAACTGTGTGAAGGAAATCCACACCCAGGAACGTATAATAACCAGTCATGAAGATATAAAAATAGAAGCTTCCAGACATTTCAGTGGACTCTTCACGGCCCAGCCAGTTGTGGAGGACGCTGAAATCTTGAATCTGATTCCCAATTCCATTAACACCAGCGATAATGAATCTCTCACCCAGGCTATTTCGATGGAGGAGATTAAAAGAGTTGTTGATGGAATGAAAGATGACAGAGCCCCAGGACTGGATGGATTTAATGCTACCTTTGTAAAGCTTTGCTGGAACATCATTAAGAAATACTTAATTAAAATGGTCCAGAAGTCCCAGAGATGTAGTAAAATCGGTGGAAGCACCAATTCTGCATTCCTGGCCTTAATTCCCGAAGAGAAGGAGGCCAAATACTTTGACAGGTTCAGGCCTATTTCTTTGTGCAATATAGGCTATAAAATCATCACTAAGGTAATGGCTGGAAGACTCAAGCATATCCTTCCGAGACTGATCCCTGAGAATCAAGGAGGATTTGTAAAAGGCAGGAAGATCTGGAAAAACATCATATTAGTTCAAGAGGCTATTCACTCCAGCTTGAAGAACGGTGATAAGGGAATGGTGGTCAAAATTGATCTTGCCAATGCCTTCGACAGGGTCAGCCATTCCTTCCTTTTCCAGGTGATGCAGAGATTTGGTTTTTGCTTCTGATTTTATATCTTGGGTTCGGGCTTGTATTAGCAACCCGTGGATTGCCCCGCTTGTTAATGGAAGAGCTGCCCCCTTCTTCCAAGCCTCGAGAGGCCTGAGGCAAGGATGCTCGCTCTCTCCACTCCTCTATGCCATCCAAGCCTCTGTTCTTAGCTTTCAGCTAGAGGCTGCCAGGCTTGACCAGGATCTCCCCGGAATCCAAATGGCTAGAGGCATCAAGGATATTAATCACACGCAATTTGCGGATGACACTATCTTACTAGGCGGTGCTAGTAACATTATAGGCCGGCGATTCAAGACCGAGCTGAACCGTTACTGCCAAGCTTATGGAGGCCAAGTCAACCTAAGGAAAAGCCAGATATATGGCTGGAACATCAATCCGAGGGAAATGTCAGATATCTCTCGGAGCCTCAACATGGGCGGGGTCTCTGACTGGGAGTCCTTCAACTATCTGGGGGTTCCCATCTTCAAAACCAAGGCCAAGAGCTCGGCCTGGAATCCTGTTGTAGAGAAAATTAAAAACAAAATCCAAGGCTGGGGATCAACCTGGTTAAACTTGGCTGGGAAGGTAGTCTTAATCAAGGCTATCTTGAACAGCTACCTGATTTATCAAAGTTCTCTCCTTCTAGCTTCGATCAAAATCATCAGCCAAATAGAAGTACTGATAAGGTCCTTTCTCTGGCAGGGGGGCAGTGCTGGTAGAAGCAAGAAATTTACGCTGGTAAGCTGGAAAACTATTAAGCTCCCGAAGTCTGAAGGAGGCCTCCATATCAGAGATCTCAGGACCCAAAATTTGGCTATGGGAGCCAAGCTGATATGGAATTTTCTAGTCCCCAAGCCCTCCTGGTCCAGCCTAGTGCTGAAAGCTAAGTATTTCAGGGGTACTCGACTCAGATGTCTGGAAGGTGCTCACGTGATCCAGGATGGATCCTCTATCCATAAAATCTACCTCAAGGCGCTGCCTCAGTTCATAGGTGGTCTGCACTGGGTCCCAGGCAATGGGAAACTCATTAATCTCTGGAATGACTCTGTTCTAGGTAAGACTCCTCCACACCTTCCTCGCTTGCAGCAAAGGATGGATGCGCTGGGGATGACAATGATTTGGGACATCTCCACGTGGGAGAACTCTGAGTGCCAGCGATGGGTGGGCTGGAAATTTCTGGATCTTCCAGATGAACTTGATGAAGAGAAGTCATAGCTCCTCGACCACCTGGATGGGATAGCCCCACTCTGCCAAAACAGAAGGGACAAGCGTTGATGGGGTGAACAGTCAGGCAATTACACCACCGCTGAAGGATACCATCGTTTTTTTGCTAATTTTAACGTCCATGACAATCCAAAAATCTGGAATTAAAACTGGACCAACACCACGATGCCCAAGATCGACCTCTTTACCTGGACGCTGCTGCATGGAAAAATTCTAACCGGCGAGAATTTGGAAAAGAAAGGGATCGTTGGGCCATTTAGATGTCCCTTATGTGCAGACGCTAGAGAAACCATAACACACCTATTTTTTCATTGTTCTTACGCCAATTCAGTGTGGAAGGATGCACTAGATAGCTAGGGAGGTTTAAGGAGGATGTCGGTAAATATTCATGATTGCTTCTACAATTGGGAAAATCTGTATCAAGGCGAGCTGACTGAGAAGAGGGGTGTGAGAACCTGTTGGCTAAAAATCCCAAAACTGATATGCTAGTGTTTATGGAATGAAAGGAACTACAGGATTTTTCAGGATAAAAATCAACCCACGTGGAAGATAGTAGTCAAAATTCAGGCTCAGATTATGGAGGTTATAAGTATCTCGAAGATTCCGAGTAATAAAGGATCTCTTACCGCAAAAGAAAAAGAGTGGATGCGAAGTTTCAAGCCCCTGGCTGATAATTTTGTTGCTACTAAGAAACTGGAGATATGGGAGATCAGGATGGATAACTCTCAGTTTGGCAATTGGCTAAAAGAGAGGAAAATTTTTAAGCTCTTCTTTGTCGGGGCTACCAAAGGAAACCCAGGAAAGGTCGGAGGAGGTGGAGTCATCATCAATCCAGATGGGGAAATCGAGGTGGAATACAGCTGGAACATTGGTTCTAAATCTAATAATATAGCTGAGGCCTATGGGCTTTGGTAAGGACTAAAGCAATTGCTGGTCAAAAAGGTTGAAGAAGTCATGGTATTTGGGGACTACAGGATTATCATCCAGGCAATGAATGGAGGAAAGAACAGTGATAACAACAGGATAGCTAGATTGACAAGAAGAATTAGATCCATTTCCAAGCTGTTTCGAAAGGTTAGATTCTATCACATTCTTAGAGATCTTAACGCCTTAGCGGACATGGCAGCCAATAAAGCCATAGATGCGGATCTTAATGGTCTTATAGTTAATTCGGTTGTTCAAAGTGACATTCCTCCTTAGCTCCTTGGATGGTCATTGACTGAACGAATTGGTTGCTAGATGAATGCTGTCATGCAATTTTCTACAGCGATCCATTGCTAGTTTTTAATAAACTCCATAACCGTTCCTGTTAAAAAAAAAATAAAAAAAAATAAAACACTTTTAATAATAAATACATTTAATTATTAAATACATAACTTAAAGTGACCCACTTTATAAAGTACAAGACACTACTCACTTTATTTAAATAAAAAACACTTTTTACATAAATACAAAGGACAAAGCCTTTACAAATCCTTCTCAACACACTCACACGAAAATTATGAGAAAGGACCTTCAAAGTAATTGTTTTCCAACACTCCCTTGTAATGAGGAAGGTCCACAACACCATTTGTATCTCCACCTTTGAGTCATCATGCAACTCCCTCCTGCTCTGGAATCTCTCTTGGATACAAGTGCTTAACTCCATACTGTAACTCTAAAGCATGAGACTCGACCTGAGCCTCATCCACCTGCTCATCATCACCATCATTAGAATGGCTAAGTCTCCTACCAATATTCTAGAGAGAATCACTCTCCTCACCAGAAACATGCACATTAGATGCAACTCTCGCCTCATCCTCTGACTTTGACAACCACCCACTTGATCTTGGATGTACAATATGACCTCTCAAAATATAGATCTTGTCCCTTCGATCTCCTAATATAATGGTAGTACCAACTGGCTCATCTCTCCAATACAATAAAACATGACCATATCTCACCATCATCCCATAACCTTCATCCTTGAAGGATGATACCGAGAGTTTGATAACTCTCATCCCAGGAACAAAGAGCACTTCATGTATCTCCAAGACCTCACTAAGGTCTAGTTGGAACGTGACTGTTCCAACCCCTCGTATCACCACCTGTGCACTATCTATATCTATCTGAACATAGTGTCCTGGTCCCAACTCTGTGACAATATGAAAGATATCATAGATTCTAGTCATGTGTTTGGCTGCTCCCATATCAATAACCCAAACATTATAAAAAATACAGCTCCCTATATTGGAATCCATTTAGACAAGAGAAAACTCTTGCTCAAACTTCATTGCATAGTCTTCTACTGCTGCATTTGCTGTTGAATCTCTCTCTATGTTCCCTTTCTTATTCTCATGAAACTTAGAGGCATAATGTCCCATCTGAGCACATTGATAAAATCTGACCTAATTGGTGTCTTTCTTCTTTTTGTTTGCTTTTGTTGCAAGTGCCATGTTCTGCTCGACGTCTTCACTGACCTGACTACGTTGCGACCCCTCTCAGATCTCCTCTTGAGTAAAGTCATCCCACAATTTGGACCAGTTGGAAATCTTTTCTCTACCTACAATGCCCTTCTCAAATACGTCCCACTTCTTGGTGAAACCCTTCAAAGCTATCCTCACCAATCCTGAATCAGGAACAATCTCTCCTACAATTGCTAACTCGTCCTTGACTTGTACAACATGAATCAAGTAGGAGGATACATCCTCATCCTTGTTCATCTTGACATTGTGTAGCTTGTCCTTCAATGCCATCTTGTAGTTCTCGTTCTTCGCTTCAAACAATTGATTCATTGTATCCCACATCTCTTTAATTGTTTTGTTTTCTACAAAATGTGGGATGAGATGGTATTTCACTCCATCCAGGACCACTCTCTAGGCTCTGGCTTCAAAGGCTTCAAATTCTTCAATTTCATCCGTATATGTAGGTTTGGTCATCTTAATGTTTGCAAAAATCCATATTTTCCTTTCTTTTAATACGACAGAAATCCTTACTTTCCATGGGATGTAGTTGGATACACCATCCAATCTATCCTCGGACCATATGCTCATCATTAGAAATTACTCACAACATATTATTAATTGAAAGACAACACAACTTCTTTTAACTGTGAATCACAATCATGAACCTTACTTCAGTATTGCTCTGATACCATGAAGAAAAACTTAACATTAATATGAAAACTTCCATTCACACATTCTGTTAAGCACTTGAATATCTAGGGTTTTAATCAAAATTATACTCTTAAATTTAAATTTAAAACCACCACTTCAAGATCTCCTTGAAAACTGAAGTATTAATCAAACACACGAAACATAGATATTTTTGGTCAAAAGACCAGGCAAAAACCCCAACTTGGGGAAAACCCTGAAGAAGAATTTTATTAAGAAGAGTACTCATAAATCTTTCATCTACATAAGAAATAATTTCTTCAACCCTCACTGACATAATTTCACCAAACTGGAACAACAACTAAATACCTCGTTTTTTATGCCAACAAATAGTTATATGGCTTGTTATATGGCCCCCACACCTTTTGTATGGCATGTACCTTTTCTGTTGTACGGCCTACCTTAGGAAATGTGCCCACATGTTCCTATAATTAATGTTGTACAACTTGTACAGTATGCAATAAATTATGATGCCACTTTCTTGGGATTCATTGCCACATGTGTGACTGCATTTAATGCCTAGGTACTGATGTATAGTATGCAGGATACCTTGGGAAATATGTTGCTTCTCCTCTCCTTAGGAATCGTGGCACTACTACTAGGGTATCACTTTAGACTTATTCACATTCTTCTTCTTCCTCTCTGATGGTGAGTGTCTTCACAATGTCCTTCCACTTTGTCTTATACTTCAAATTTGTAACTTCTTTCCCTAACTACCCTAATCTAGGGTTGAGAATTAATTAAAATATCAATGGTCATCATTAAAAATTACCTTTAATAATTAAATACATCACTTACAGTGATGTTGGACCTAGGGAAAGATAGGCATAATTCAGTTAGAATTCTTCCCAAGTAGATAAAGAGTACGGTCGCAGGGAGAAGAAGTTGTTACAGAAGTAGACGAAGGTGGAGGAGAAGCTGTGATAGAAGCAGTTGTGGAAGGAAGAACAAGGTAGAAGAAGCAACTATAGAAGGAGTTGTGACAAAGGAATATAGAATAATATAAGAGAGAAAGAGCCAATACAAAAAAAGTAGTCGTAGAGGAAGCTACGATAAGAGAAGAGCTCGTGAAAGAAGAGAACCTGGGACAGAAGATAAGTGGCGAAATAAGGAAAGGATGCGACGAGATCAGCCGTCATAGAAGGTACCACTCTAGAGAAGGCGTGCACCGACGCAATTCCTAGAAAGGACAGCTCAAGAGATCATCGGTACGAAGTCGGCTAGAGTCACACATGTTGTAAGGAATAAAAACATCTTTGTATTTTGGGTCGATAGTGCCTACTGACAAGTGTAACTAGAATAGGAATGACAACATGTTGGCTAACAAAATGAAGTCGGTTGAATGCGACATGTAAAGGGTCTATAAAAGGAGGAACCCAAGCTATATGTGGGTCACTTACCTACTTGTTTACTACTTGCTGTTACTTTTGTTTGTTACTAGTTAGTCAATTGAGTCCATAAGAAGAGTAGTTGATCTAGGCTATGTGTGGATTGACAGTTGAGTCTGTAGGAAGAGTAGTCGATCCAGGTTCCGTGCAGATCAACCGTAGTGTCAAGTAGGATAATATTGAATGACAAAAGAATAGAGAGTATGAGAGGAGAGTGAAGTCTATATAGAAAAGAGAAGAAGATCTAGAACAGAGTCTGCAGCTGAGTGCACAGACAAAAGGTGCCATATATTTCTCATGCCAAATGAAGAGTGCCTTTGTGGTTTTTCCCAGATGGGTTTCCACGTTAAATAATGTGACATTGAGTAGATGATGAATGTGTTTATTTCACATGATTGTATATGTTGAACGTGCTTAATTCACAGGAATGTATATTGTGATTACATGTTTATGTATTTGCTTATGAATGAGTTCTCTTATGCACGAGTCACACTATTGATAGATAATATGTTTGTTAAGCTTATATTGTTGTTATAAGCTCTGTGTCAAATAATTTAAGTAGTGTCTTAACTGCGCACAATAAGTTTAAGCAATACAACCACTGGCTTTGGTTGAGCGAGTTGGTAAGGTTCCAAGGGAGAAGAAATCCCCACCCAAATGCAAAAACCTGGTTCTGGCATTTACCCATAAGAGATATCTTGGGTGAGACTGCATCTACATTGCAGGTACTGCCAATTGAGCCTTGCTCTATCGGGCCGATAACTTGGGGTGTGTTGCACGCAACAGAAGGTCTGAACTTGGGTCGAAGGGAAGAAACACCAACAAGTGACCCATTTTATAAAGTACAAGACAAAACTCAATTTATTTAAATTAAAAAATACTTTTTACATAAATACAAAGGACAAAGCCTTTACAGATCCTTCTCATCACACTCACACCAAAATTATGAGAAAGGACCTTCAGATTTATCTTTTTCTAACAAATTTGACATGCATGGCACTTTTTGACTGCTTTGATACAGTTTTTTAAAATCATTGGCCAAAAGTACCTAACCTGCAAAATCTTCTAGGTAGTTGCAAGCCCATAATAATGACCTCCATAAAATACACTCTAAGAGTCATTTAATACTGACTTATCTTGCTCATGAGTAAAAAACACTGTAAGATATAATCAACTCCATGGTGATACAAGGTATGACTGATGATAAGATAATTCTTTACGTTATGTCGAAGGCATAGTCACTCATCTTGTGAAAAAAACTAGGGACACTTCAAAGTTTGAGGATATAACAAAATATCTCCACACCAAGGGTCAGATGTAGAAATGAGAAAGATATGCCCATCAGGGAATGAGTCATATTCGTTATTATCAAATTCTTCACTCGGGAACTCTAAAATAAGTTCGACGAAAACCAAAGATTTTTTTTACTTGGCAAATTGGGATTCCAAGTCGAAGTCTTGTATAATCACAATCCATGTATTAAATTTTTCCTCGATTATTCCTCGAGTCCAATCATATTAGAATGGATTGAGATCCACAACTACGATGGTCTTACATAAAAGTATATAGTGTCAGAGTCTCTAGGCTGCAAAATTGGTCATTGGGGCTAATTCCTCAACATTGCAATATTTCAGTTCAAGTCTAGCCAAAGCACAACTAAGATAGTATATGACATGTTTTTGCTAACTATCGTCTTCATGAACTAACACTATGACAATAGTAGAATTTGATGCGGCCATATACAACAAAAAAATATCATGTGTAATATGGAGGACTAAGTAGAGGGGTTGTCATATGGGATTTCTTAAGAGCGTTAAAAGAAGCTTGGGCAGCTTCATCCCATATAAATGGCACCCCTTCCTTAAGTAATCACATGAAACCTTTCGTGATCTTGGCGTAATTAACTAAAATAGCCTAACAAAATTAGCCTTCCTGTGAAGACTTTGAAGTTGGTGAATGTTCGTGGGAGGAGATAAATTGACCACAAATTCTACTTTTAAGGGGTCCACCATGATCCCCTTGTTATATATGATAAAACCTAATAGTCGTCCCGACTTGACCCAAAAAGTGCACCTATTAGGATTCAAATGAATCTTGTAGTGCCTACATAGTTCAAACACTAGGTAAAGGTGATAAATATGATCTCGCCTCTTGTGAGAACAAGATACTAAATCATCAAGATAAGCTTCAACAATGTGCTTGATATTGTGGACAACAAATGAAATGTCCCGCTAAAAAGTGGCTCTAACATTTTAAAGTCCAAACGACATCTTTGTGTATGAAAAAGTACCCCAAGGGCAAATACAAGCAGTTTTGTGTTGGTCCTCAAGTGGGATTTGAATTTGGTTTTACCCATAGAATCCATCCACGAAACAAAATATCTCACTTCCTGCACACTCATCATTGATTTGATTGATGAATGGAGTGGGGAATTTATTCTTTGGGAAAGCCTTGTTCAAATCCATAAAATCCATACATACTCAAAGGCAACCCTTCTTTTTGTCTACGAGAACATGATTGGATATCCATTCAATTAATGAAGCACAGTAAATAAAGCCTCCTTTGAGAAATTTTCAAATTATGCTTTGATAGTAGCTACTTTCCCAAGGTTGATAGGATGGAACTTTTGATGATAAAGTTTCACGTTTGGATAGGTTTTAATTTCATGCTCTACTATACTAGGATGAATTCCTGAGAACTACTCATATGACCAAGCAAAGACATCGAAGAACTCCTTGAAGAGTTTAGTATAAATACGAACCTCTTTAGGTGAATAGTTTGGATCGATATAAACATTTTCCATGATGACAGGGTTGCTATAGTTGTTGATTAGAATTGTTTCATTAATATTTGTCATATTACCATGAGCATAAATTCCCTCCTAAGCTAAAGGGTCCAATGGTCGGTCAATGTCTTTAGGGAAAGGAACATGAAACTCTCCACTCTCAGTATTATCCAGAGTTGAAGGAAGTATGAAGAATGACGCATATCTTCCCAGGTCCTTTCGTCCCCTGTTAAGGTTTCTAGGATAGCCTCATCCGAAGGCACAACAATGCTTAATCAATATTGAGAAGTTGAGGAATCAACAACCCAAACAAGATGAGTGGAAAGATTCACCTCTTCCACAGGTGATGGATCACTATCTACAACATTTTGTTGAATGGATTGATAAGTTATCTATGTTGTAGACAAGGGTAAGACAGTTTTAGAGCACTGAAACTCTTCCACTTAATAGAATGGAATATGAAATATCCAAGAATCATTGAGACAATATGTTCTAAAAGACTATACTCATGAAACTGGAACTTCCTCTTCAATTGGATTTAGAGTGGAACCAATAAATGAGGTAGGAGCTGGGATGTTAAAGGTGCCCATAAGGGATGGATACAAACCAACTCCTAAATTCTATGTAACTGGATGGGAATTATTAATCAAAGGGATATTGTATCCTAGCTAGGTGATTTTGGATTGTTTCAAGTGAAGGATACATGATCAATTGTAATGATATTTTTGTCATGAGGGAAGCACAAGTACAACACTCAAAAATCTGAGGACACATTGGTAGTCATTGCGTATGTCCAACTTTGTCCTAACAAAAGATTATAATCTATGGGAGAAATGACTACCTCAACATCTACATAAACGGTTTTCCCACCCAATTGGATAGGAAAGCGAGGAACAATCCCATGTAGCCAAAAAGATTGCCCATCAAAAGAAGTCAACAATGTAGGTGATGGGGCAAGTTCCGAGGATCCTAATGCTTTCCAGCAAGACAAATCCATGACACAAGTCAGCACACCCTCATCTCCCATTATCCTTCTAATAGTCTTTGTGGCATGGACACCATTGATATGGAAGGACACATGGCATGGAAGATGGGGATCAACATCGAAGACATGGAATTGAACAACCTGAGAATTCAAAGGATCGATACTTCCAAAAAGCATATAATAAAGTGTTCCGTTATGACGGGCGAATTTGGAGAACCTCAAGAGTTGACATGTCACATGACATCTGAGCTAAGTCCTAAATAATAAAGTATTTGGGGGAAGATCTAGAATTTCGATTATGCAATTCCCTCTTATAGACATGTTTAGACACATCAGGCATATACTCAACCACAAGTTTCTTTATTGAAAGAGGGTTTTGTGGATCAGGAACTTGCTTACCTTTAGATGAAGACTCAATATTGTCATAACCCTTGGACCGAGTTAACAATAAAACATTAGAATTGATCATATTAATATATGGCTGATCAAATGAAGGAGCATTTTGGGTGCCCCTTGCACATTTACACTATTAGAAGAAGCATAATGTTGTCCATGGGGTAAAGGATTAGTCAGAACAACGAGTTGTTGTTGTTTATGATTCAACAATCTCTGGGCATCTTTCATCAATGAGTATTGATGTGTAAGATGGTCTCCCTTGCAAATCTTACAAGGAAACTTAACTTTATTACACTCTTTCTTTACCCCACCAACATTATCGTTTTGTCTGGGTTTATCATTACTACCCTATCTCTTTTTGTTATTATTTTTATTCTTACCTTTATTTTTCTTATTAGGCAGCTTCTTGCCTTTCTAATTAGTTTGCATACCATGCACAAAATCTTTTTGGGAAGGAGAAGTGAGAGTTGATTCTGTACCAGCTACAAAAGACTGGATAGATAAACTTTTCATTTGATCACTAACAACTTCTACAGCTTGGAATGAACCAACAATGGTATCAACATGTGGTGGTTTTGGTTTGGAAGGTTCTTTACTAAACCACAATGCATCTGAAATAATTTTATAAACGATCCCAGACATAGAGCATACCAAATATAAATATTGGGCCTTAAAAATGGCTTTCTCTTTGGTGGTGACCCCTAATGTAGAAACATCCTTGGAGATATAAAGCAACAAGGATTTAAGAAACAACTCTAACAAAAACTCAGGGGAGAGGCCTTAATCAATGTTTTTCACCTACACAACTCTTGAATATGTTCTGAGAGGGTAGCTTTGTTTTTCCTGAATTGAGACATCATATCAATATTGGCATCATACGAGATGAGAAGCTGAAAATGGTTAAAAATGTAGTTGCAAGATCATGAAAGCATCGCTAAGATGAATCAAGCAACTTTATATACCATTTCACAATGACTCTAGTGAGTCTGTGCTAAAAAAACTCAACTAAATAGAATAATTGTTTAGCGAGTTCGGGGAATACCATAAGTGAAAAGTGGTAACATGATGTCCAGGATCTTCAACAATTTTACCCTCAAAATTTGGGATGTCTAACCACAACTTGGTTGGAATTAGAAGTCAGTTAGGATTGTGACACACCATATCGTTCAATAGTTTTGAAAGATCTAGCAAATTCAAAGTTGCTAGAAAAGGTAATCATGTTTGCATAGAAAAAGACGTGGGACGGGAAGTTCCCTCCACCAAAATTCCCATAATATAGATAGGGGTTTTCCCTTGTCATTGGTTGGGTAGCACTTGTTCCAGTAAAAGGGTTCCAATGTCTATGCATAGTGTTTCCCCGAGTAAGGATACCATGCATCCAATTTGACTAAGCCTGCGAGAAATGACTTCCTCCTAGTATCTCAGTTGAAGGTGTATATTTACTACGTCATCCACTAAACAACACATAGGGGGTAGATCTTACAGACATGGAGGATGATTGAAAACCACCCCTTTGAGTATCAAAACTCATAAAAGGGTTCACACCTAAAACAAGCCCAATATGTTGGATAGGGCTAGTCTGAAAAGAGGGAAAGGAAGGGTGAATATGGTCTCCGTGCCAAGAAAAGCCTTGGAATGGTGTAGAAGAACCACTAACACCAATAGAAGGGTTCAAAAATAAGGGGTTATAAGCATCCGGGAAGTTAGGCATACCCAACACTAGTATACTAGAACTAGAAAAAAAGGGACATGATAAAGCAACACTCAATGACTGAGTAACTACAAAACCTATAGGCAAGGACATAGTACCAAAAGTAACCACATGAGATAAAATGACTATGGTTGCAATCAACATTTGAGTAATGACATCAGGAGGGGAAAATACTCCTTGGACTATAGTTGGAGTGGGAGTATGAGCTTCTCTTAAACACCCCCCTAAATCATCCATGAATAACCCTCTACTAATCCGGTAAGCAATTATTGCTTGCTCATAAGCACTTGGAATATACACTAACAATGGATCGTTATGTCTAGTTAAGGGAGGTTTGAAAGGTCTAACAAATCCTTGGGCCTATAGATCTTAAAATTTGGTGATGTGTGCTGCATAAATGTTGTTCTTGTAGGTTGTGGCTCACTGAGTAAATTGATGGGAACCGTTGATTCAAAAGAACAAGTTGTGTTTGTTCTACACCTTTGTGATGCGGAGGAGGTTCAAATGGAACTAGATGAGGATTATGAATCCTCCTAGAATGATGAAGTGAGCATTGAATACATCAACATCTACATGAAGGAATTTTCCGCCCAATTGGATAGGAAAGGAAGGAACAATCCCATGCAACCAAAAAGAGCAATGTAGGCGATGGAGCAAGTTCTGAGGATCCCAAATCTTGCCATCAAGACAAAGCCATGACACAAGTTGTTGCACACTCATCTACCACTGTCCTTCCAAGAGAATTTGTGGCATGAACCACATTGATATGGAAGGACACATGGTATGGAAGATAGGGCTTGGCATTGAAGACGCTGAATTTAAAAAACTAAGCATTCGAAGGATCAATACTTCTCGAAGCATACAACAAAGTGTTTTGTTGTGACAAGTGAATTTGGAGAACCTCAAGAGCTGACATGACACACGACATCCGAGTTAAGTCCTCAATAATAGAGTATTTGGGGGAAGATATAGCATTTGGATTGTGTGATTCCCTCTTATAGACACATTTTGGCACACAAGGCATAGAATAAACCACGGGTTTCTCTATTGAAAGAGGGTTCCGTGGATCAGGAACTTCCTTACCTTTAGATGAAGACTCAAGATTTCCATAATCCTTGGACCAAGTTGACAACAAATCATTATAATTGATCATATTAATATACGTATGATGATATGAAGGAGAATTTTGGGTGCCCCTTGCACATTTCCACTATTAGAAGAAGCATAATGTTGTCCTTGGCGAAAAGGATCAGTCAGAATAACAAGTTGATGTTGTTTATGATTCAACAATATCCGAGCTTCTTCCATCAATGATTATTGATGTGTAAGATGGTATCCCTTGCAAAGCTTACAAGGAAACCTAACTTTCTTACACTCTTTCTTTACCCCACCAACATTATCAGTTTGTATGGATTTATTGTTATTACATTATCTCTTTTTGTTATTATTTTTTATTGTTACCTTTATTTTTCTTATTAGGCTACTAGTTTCCTTTCTGATTAGTCTGCATAGCATCCACATAAGCTTTTTGAGAAGGAGAAGTGAAAGGTGAAGTTGTACCAACTACAGAAGACTAGATAGAAAAACCTTTCATTTAATCACTAACATTTTCTACAGCTTCGGATGAACCAACAATGCCATCAACATGCGGTCCTCGTTTTTGTTTCGAAGGATCTCTACTAGACCATGACGCATTCAAAATAATTTTGCAAAGGATACCAAACTGAGAGCATATCAAATATAATTACTGGACCTTAAAAATGGCTTCCTCTTCAGTGGTGACCCCTGATGTAGAAACATCCTTGGAGATATAAGGCAATAAGGATTTTATAAACCACTCTAACAAAAACTTAGGGGGAATAGAGGCCTTAATTAGTATTTTTCACCTAAATCACTCTTGAATATGGTCTGAGGTGTGGGTATCTTTTTTTTCCTGAATTGAGGCAGCATATCAATACTGGCATCATACGGGACGAGAAGCTGAAAATGGTTAAAAAATGTAGTTGCAAGATCATGAAAGCATCGTTAATATGAATAAGGAAACTCTATATACCATTTCATATAAACTTTAGTGAGTGTGTGCTAAAGCAATCACAACTAAATAGAATCATCGTTTAACAAATTCAAGGAACACCATAAGTGGAAAGTGGTAACATGATGTCCAAGATCTTCACCAATTTTACCCTCAAACTTTGGGATGTTGTTGTTAGGGGAAGCGTTCCTATGGATGGGGTGAGGCCACCAAGGTACTAGGGGTTTACATACTGACATATAAAGTTTCACTAGTACAAATTTAAGCAAAAATTCAAGGTTTAGGAGGGTTTGTACCTTACAAATTGAAAGTTGATCCAAGCCTTTCCTTGAGTCCTCCTCTTTCTCTCCAATCAAGGAACCTGCAAAACAACTTCAAACCTTCCTCAAACCAATTTGACTACATATAAATAATTGATATTGAAAAGACCCTGAAACCCTAATCTCATAAACATCAACATATAATAAAAAACTAAGACATACATAGTGATTTGGAAAGGGAAGGATGTCAAATATTTATTAATACATGAAACAAGTAAAAAATATACCTTCTCATCATTGAAGGCACCTCATGATACCTTCAATTTGGATCACCTACTTCTCTCCTCCGAAAATCCCAACCTCCAAGCTTTGCAGCAAGGATAGATAACAACTAGGGCATAGGTGAGGGGGATGAGAGTCCAAATTCTCCCAGCATAACGATATTGTAGGCTAAGTCCCCTTTCATGGTCCCATCTCCCTATCTTATATAGCAAATGGAAGAGATATATTCGAGGATGTAGTAGTTACAACTAAGGACGTAGTTCCAAAACCACCTAAACCACTGAAAATTCGAGATTTTTTTTTAGGCATTTTTGAGGGACACGCTAGTGGACCAAAGGAAATTCACATGTAACATGCTAGTGGAACCCTAACAACATGTGTGTGCAAGGTAAAAAACTGTAGCGAACCATGTGTTAGGGGCATTTTTGGGAAAAAAATCCGTTTTTAGGGCTTTCTAAGGGTTTTCAGGGGTGATTTGGTCTGGAAACTTGTTCATTAGCT
The DNA here is from genome assembly GCA_001517045.1 of Pseudotsuga menziesii. Lineage (NCBI taxonomy): Eukaryota > Viridiplantae > Streptophyta > Pinopsida > Pinales > Pinaceae > Pseudotsuga > Pseudotsuga menziesii. The sequence continues at coordinate 221,421 of LPNX011070698.1, read as the reverse complement.
TCCCAAGTATCTAATCAACCAAGAAAGATGTATGAGGATGCTACAAAAGTCCCAAATATGGCTCTTCCATCCATTGAATGTCCTTTGGGTGAGCGATAATAAGTTCATGTAGTGTCATTATGTGACCGAAACGTGTAAGTGTCGTCACAGACGGAGAAGTGCCAATTTTGGCTAAAACAAATTCCCCCTAATTTATGAGGTTAGAGGGTAAGACGATAGCCAAAATACTTTATAAATAAGGAACAATTGGGTCATGGAGTTCAAGAAATTGGAGAAACCAAGATCATAGGCTCAAACGAAGGTACTTGAAGGAAAGTAAGAATTCCAAACAATCTGATCTTTGGGACATACATGTCCATGTACAAATGATTGCCATAAAGATACAAGGTGAAACCAACATGTGTATAACTGATGTAACTATCATGGCCACACAATATGCAAAAAGGTGCCATGTAAAATCTAGAGGAGTCATGGCCACAATGAACAACATGGATCCATGCTCAATAATCAATCATAGCCATAAGAACAGAATGTGGATCTATGTCTCAACAAATGTCATATGAGATGTGACAAGGTCTTGTGCAACTCAGGCAATAGAAAAATATTACGATGTTACTTTTGGCCCAAGTTGATCAATCCTAACCTCCCAAATGTACGAATCCTAACCATGTGAATAAAGGAGCTAAATTCGAACATGGAGGAAACCGTTTGATTCTCGGTCATTGATGAAAATCGTTAACAAATGTGAGGGAAACCACATGTAATGAAAATGGTCTCCAAGGTACCTAGTACATTCTAACAGGTGTAAATAAATGTTTCTGAAGTCGAACACATGAAGAATCCATCGAGTAGAAGACATTGAGGTATCCTCGCTACCCAATAGGGAGGGAAGCTACCATTGATGACTGCAATCCCCAAGATGCTGCCATAAACTCTAAATCTCATTCCCAGAGCAAGATGAGTTGAATTTGATGGAAAGAGACCCGTTAGAAGGGAGGCATTAAGGCATCCTCCATCATCTAACATGAGGAAAATCAAGGACTAGTTTGAGTTGGAGTTGGGACAACGTCTTGCAAAATGGACCTTCAAAGACATGATGTAATGGACTGATATCAGGGAGTGGCCGACACATGAGGTCAAGGAAACTGTAGAATGAATGACACATGTTTTATCCTTGAATAATGGGCATGACATAATAGTGACTCAGCCAAACTTTAGACACAAAGGGACCGACGATACAAATTTGCAATGTAGAAGACATTAACAGATTCTCCATATCATTGGAAGAGAAACCAACTAGAGGAGTAATAACTCAGAGATCAGGCTTAATCCTAAGGTTGAAAACTAGAACCCAATTGTTGATAGACTAAAACTGGTGTTTTTTTCAAGTAGACAAGAATTGTTGACATGCAATAAAAGGGCATTGGAATATACTTCTCTTCCCTTTCTTTTCTTAAATACCCTTCTTGTATAAGTTTAATGAGTCCAATAAACCAAACTCGAGAACTTCTTCATTTTTTAAGCAAGCTCGAAGAAGAGAGAGAAGAATGCTTGATAAAGCACTGATCCATGGATTTTATGAGAATTAGTAACTGCTCGACAATGTTTTCATAATTTGAGAGTACGAAAATGCCAAAAAAAAACTTTATGAGGGAATTTTTTCACAAAGTTAGTCTCCAAAGTTTAAAAAAGTATAAAACAATCCAGAGGAGAACTCTCTTAACTCAGGTGAACTAAGGCATTCCTTTTTTGTAGTTTGTCAGTGAGGTCTAAAAAAGGGGTAGACTATCACCATAACGACGCTCCTTCCAAAAAAATCATAATGCTTTAGTTTAATGAGTGTGAAGGAAAGCAAGGTCACTCGTGTTGTTCCATTGTTTTATGAGTATAGGGAAACAAACAATAAACTCGATGTCTTTGTCTTGAAGTTTAATGGGCATGACAATAACACAAAGAATGATCAGAACCTTTTTCATGCTTTAATCCAGAGCATGAAAGAGAATAAGTAATCTAATAAAAGGTTCCTTTTTCATAATTTTAGTTCTCCAGGTCCAAAAAAAAGATAAACCTATACCTGGGAATACTCTTCTAGTCACAATAATGAGTGTATTCCTTTTTCGTAAGTGATCCGCATGGTCTGGAAAAGGGTTAAACTTACACCAATGTGGATGATCCTTCAATTACTTTAACCAGTTTGAAAGAACAAGTGAACTTGACAATCTTGTCATGTTTAAGGAGTTTGACAAGAGCTTAAAGACAACTCCATACCTTTCCTGTAAAGTTTTGACGAACCTGGAAAAGTCAACTCATGGCCTCCTTACTGTTTTTAATGAGCTCAAAGGAAAGATGGAAAAATTCTCTTAATACAAGGAGATGAGTGTCAGGTGGATGCAAAACTAGTCCCAAGCACAAGGAACTGACCTAAGCATAGTGCAAGGAACATGAGCAAGATAAGGACACTCGGGGAGCATCTCCTCCAGGTAAAGGGTGTCAATATCCAATGAAAAAATGATATGAAGTCGAGCGATGATGAGGGAAAAGATGAGGGATTATACAATGAGATAAAAGCGTGAAAGCTGGCATTGGGCTCATAGGCGCAAGAAAGGTATATGCAAATGTGGTTACAACTTGAATATAAAAATGTGACCAATAAGCAACTGTGAATCCAACTAAGAATCCAGTCTCCAAGAAATAGCAGTATCAAGATCATATTCTGAATAAGAGATCCAATATGGGTCACTTTGGTAGAAACATTTGCAACTTTTCTATCTTCAACAAAAGGCATAGTCAAGGAAGAACCAGCGGAGGAAGACTCTGTATTTCTAAGGCTCGGGGTTTTGCAATCGATTAGATCAACCACAAGATGAAAGCTAAATTTGACATAGGTGATGGATTCTATAGGAACAGACTCAACATTATGGAAGTAAAAAATTTTACAACAAGAATCAAACTCATCAGGATCATCGACTTGTTGCTCAATAGGAGAGTCCAAAGACTCAACAATGCAAACATCGGAGGATCGATCATCAGAAATATCATACTCAAAAAGTAATTTAGGGCTGGATCTAACTAAAACTCAGTCAACATCTAAAAGAAGGTCAGATTGTATCATAGACTCTAGGAAGACTTCATTTGAAGGAAGTAGACCGTCCTAGATGGAACACATGTCCAAACATTTAGTTGGATCAATAGGGTGGAGAGTGGGCTCCAATGTCCCCATTGGATAGATCACTTGTCAACTATTGGGACTGAGTCCAAATATGGTAAGCATGAATAGAGAGGATTCTTCTCAATAACAATTTTACATGAGGGAAATGAGGCCAAAAGTTGGGAATTGACAAAGAACATACTTAGTCTAAAGTTGGGTAATGAGAGGGATCAACAAATGCTAGTTGATTGACAATGACAATGCTTTTGTTGTGAGGAAAATACATAACATGAAAGAGTGTAGACACCACAACTTTCATAGCATATACATAATCACGCCCAAGGAGCATATTGAAGTCTAAGGGGTCCTCTATAACCATAAAATCGACTAAGACAATCTTCCAACCTAAAGTAACCAGTGTTTGAGAAAGAAATCCCAAAGTTTATGTATGTATTCTATCAAAGGCCAGCGATTAATTAACAGTCAACATGAGGTTGGGAGATCCCATACCTCTCCAAGCATGCACAGATAAAATACTAACAGAGGCTACTTCATCTACCATACAACGAGCAATTGTGTAGTGTTCAACTTGGACCTTTATTTGAAAAGGTGCAACAAAAGGAAGGTGTAGCTTAGCTAGTCTATCCCAATCAAAGGAAGCAATATGAGGGCTTGTGGGGGTTCATTCAAAGTGAATTTAGTTCCCCCTTTTACAGAAAGTTCTGAATTGGCAGTGAAGAAAACATGACTAGCAGACATCTCACTCTCCAAAGGAAAAGTGGGATTGATCAAAGATTCCATTGATTCAACCACTTGATTCGAGTCACTCTCCAAATGAAGAGTGGGATTGACCAAATATTGCACTGGTTCAATCACTTGATGCAGGCTACTCTCCAAAGGAACAATGGGATTGACCAAATATTGCATTTGTTCAACCACTTGATTAACCGAAGGTTGAATAGGTTGTTAAGAAGTCACAGGTTGTTCAGGAGAAGAATATCCTTAAGACTCAGACCACACTCTTTGTACTTCTGTAATAGCAGGGCACATATGAGTAAGGTGATCTGCCTTGCAAAGCCTTTACAAGGGAACTTAAGCTTGCGTCCTATACATTTGGTTTTCTCAAGAGTATGAACATGACTTACATTGGCTAACTGTTTTCCCCCGAAATGACCTCCAGAGGTTGGGTGGTTTCCCAACATGAATAACAAAGGCTTGTTGGATGGGTCCAACATGACATGTAGAGGCTGGTTATTTTCCCCAAGCATGACCTCTAGAGGATGGGTGGTTTCCCGCATCATGACCTACAGAGTATGGGTGATTGGGTTTAACTTGACTCATAGAGGTTAAGTGAATGCCCCCAGCATGATCTCCAGAGGCTGGATGATTTCCCCCTTACTTTCACATCTTCTTACCATTCTTCCTCCTTTTATTCCTTTTAAACTGTTGGTTACTAGTATAAGAACTTTCAGCACATGAGGTGGAAGGAGGATTAGATGATGCTACTGGTGAAGGGGAGACATTGTTTTGATTCCCCTTGATATAAGGTGCTTGCTTGAGAAGCATCAGGATCATGCATGACAGTTGAAGTGGAAAACAACCAAACCGGTAGCCCAAGGGTGAATCCAGGAATAATTAGAGTGGCCATCAAGGGAACACCAACATTCCTAGAAAAAGGAAAAGCACAAGAATCCCGTTGCATATGTGTCTCTTGGTTGGTTCCCACAGGGATACTAGCCATAGTTTCTGACTCAACAAGAAAGAAAACTTCGAGGTCGACTAGCAACCAACAACCTAGAGAGCACACCACTAGAAAAAATCCTAAGTATAAAGACCAAGCCAACAAAGATACCTTCCAAAGGAAAGTTTGGGATGATGAGGGCCCAAGACCAACTAGTGAAGGGAGAATGATAGTTACCTAGGGTCCATAATACAATCATTTTGGGAAAAGCATTTGAATCACCAGTTGCTTTTCCAAAGAGCTACATGGGGTTTCCTCCGACATTTTCCCTAGGTACAATGAAAATAACCTTCCACCGTCACATGTGTAGAGTCCTATAAGTCAAGATACTAAGGCTACCAAAATTGGAAAAAAGGTCTGGTGGAACAGTCGTCAGTCCGGTCGATGTGCATGGGAAAGATAGCTAAGCCCAAAATTCAAATAGTACCGGACACCACACGATGCCAAAAGGAGGTACTGAGTGAATCCCCAAATGCGCAACAAATTTGGTGTATGCTCAATTGAGTATTGGAGGGGTATCTTCGCAACTCAATCTCACACGACCTCGTGCTTGAATCTTGTGTGAGAGGAGCTTTTTGGTTCACATATTTGTAAGGTTAAATTTCCTAAAATAAATGCCACTATGTTTGAGTTTAATAGTTTTGGGTAGTTTAGAGATAACACTAACCCAAAACACTAAACTAGACTAGTGTGTGTTGTCCCTAAAATGAAAACTTACTAATATATTTTAATTATCAACGTTGTTTTTAAGGGTTGTTGATTACTCAAAAAAGGTAGCGGTGATGAAACTAATGATGTTTTTCACTTAAAAGTGGAAACTACATAGAAAATGTGAAAGAGGTTCAAAATACAAAGCTTTTACTTCTCCTTTTCTTTTCAAAAATAAAAATGGAGGACACAAAAGAAAAATCCGTTTTCTTCTTTAAAAAAAACCAGAGATATGCAATGCACCTAAGGCTAATAACACTAGCCTAAATGCATATAAATCAAAGACTTGTTCTTTTTGTTTTTTCTTTTTAAATGAAAAAAGAAAATGAACTATAAACAAGCACATGCATATAATATAAAGACAAAGCAAATGAACTTCTGTACTATGTCCACAAACAAAATTCTAGACTAACCTAAGGTCTGACAAGACCTCTCTTGGAAGGAAGAATTGCATAAGAGACCAATTAAACCACTCTGGCATAAGGAGTTTGACCAAAAATATTGGGTAAGACAAGTATCAGATGGTTCCCAAGTCTAGTCTATACCTACTAACACATGTTGATCAAAACCAAACAAAATAAGTTCATGTTAAGCAAGAGGTTAAGCACAAAGAAAGATACAAATCTAAATGCTTCAAAAGGAATTTTAAAATCAAGTTAATATCACTCACAAGAGATTACACCACTCCCAAGTGGTCTGACACAGACATGGGTACAACATAGACTCCAAATACTGCAACCAGACCCCTCTAGAACAACCCTAAAAGTGAAAAAATTACTGAGAGGAAGGACACACTAGTGCACAATAGTGACAATAGCGTTTAAAATGCATGTTGAAGCACTCTACAATTACGTGTATATGGGAAAAAAACTACTGTGTGCACTAGCACAAGTGTGTGGGTAGTAAAAGGTGCAAACAAGATGAAATTCACTCCCAAAACAACAAAGAAAGTGTATATAATGATTCAAAGATTGTTCCTAACCTGAAAGTAAGACTCAGTCCTTGAAAGGAATTGGAAAATAGACTAGGATACCCCCAAAGAAGATAAGCTTATCCCAAGTGGAGTATCCAATTCTGCCGTTAGGGAAAGCGTTCCTATGTCTGGGGTGATGCCACCAATGCACCAGGGGTTTACAGGCTGGCATATAAAGTTATGCAAGTACAAATTTAAGCAAAAGTTCAAGTGTTAGGAGGGTTTGTACCTTACAAACTGAAAGTTGATCCAATATTTTCCTTGATTCCTCGTCTTTCTCTCCAATCAAAGAACCTGCAACACAACTTCAAACCTTTCTTAAACCAATTTGACTACATATAAAGTATTGATATTCAAAAGAACACGAAACCCTAATCTCATAAACATCAACATATAATAAAAAACAGAGACATACACAATGATTTGGAAAGAGAAGAATGCCAAATATTTATTAATCAATGAAACAAGTACACAATATACCTTCTCATCATTCAAGGCACCTCGCGAAAGCTTCAATCTAAATCACCTACTTCTCTCCTCCAAGAATCCCAACCTCCAAGCTCTACAGCAAGGGTAGATGGCAAGTAGGGCATATGTGAGGGGGATGAGAGTCCAAATTCTCCCAGCATAACAATACTGTAGTCCAAGTCCCCTTTTATGGTCCTGTCTCCCTCTCTTATATAACAAATGGAAGAGATAGGGTTGTGGATGGAGTAGTTACAATCAAGGGGGAAGTTCCCAAACCACCCAAACCACCCAAAATTTGAGATTTTTTAATATTTCTTAGGAATTTTTGAGGTACACGCGAGTGGACCAAAGGAAATTTGCATGTAACATGCTAGTGTAGCACTAACAACATGCATGTGCAAGGTAAAAAATGGTAGTGGACCATCTGCAAGGGACGTTTTTGGGGAAAATGCCATTTTTAGTGCTTTTCTAGGGGTTTTTCAGGTGGTGAATTGGTATGGAAACTTGTTCATTATCTTCCAAAGTATCCAATGAACCAAGAAAGAGGTATGGGGATGCTACAAAAATCCAAAATATGGCTCTTCCATCCATTGAATGTCCTTTGGGTGAGCTACAATAAGTTCATGCAATGTCATAATGTAAGTGTCGTTATGCGACCAAAACATGTAAGTGTTGTCATGGACGGAGAAGTACCAATTTTGGCTATAACAGATGTATGGTGGAAATTTGGTTTGAATTGGAGGCCATTTAGGATAGTGACACACCAAATCATTCATTAGTTTTGAAAGATCTGGAAAATTCAAAGTTGTTAGAAAAGGTAATCATGTTTGCATGGAAAAAAAAGTGGGATGGGAACCTTGAGGTGGGAAGTTCCCTCTGTTGTTGTATTTGTAACTTCAAAATATATTCTGATGTATATTATCATTGTATGTTTTTGTATGCCCATTGGGGATGTGTGTTACCCCTTTATGTGATGTCATCATTGTGTATGGTCATTGAGGTAAACCCTCCATTGTAAGTTGGGGCAATAGTCCCCAGGTTAAACAAAGTAAAATGTATTTATGTGTATTCTTAGGTAGGTCGGCCCCACAAGTAACCTGGGTGACCTAGTGGTTGAATTAGCTAACTCCCCAAAAGAATATAAATAGAGAGGCACCCTCCTCATTCGACACACACTTCACTTGCTCTCTCATGTGCACTTTAGGAGAGAGAGGAAGAGGAGGGACAAAGAGTTGTTGCATAGACATTGTTCTTGGGTTATTTTATCTTGTCATCTTATCTTTGTGACAATACTATTATGAGGAAGTTTGCAGGGTTTTATCCTTTATGGTTTCCCCCATGAAAATCTTTGTGTCTTGTGTATCTTATGTATCTTTGATGTATTGTTGTGCTTGTCATTCTTTCAGATAAAGATCCTAAGTAAATTAACTTAGACAATCTAACATGGTATCAGAACCACTTTGAAACAAGGAACTGTGCAGCCGAAATACAACTACAATGGAAGCTAATGGAAATTAGGGTTTCATGCTTGAAAACCCTAGAATACTGAATTTAGTCATCTTAGCACTTTCGCTATAACACGAGATTGGAGATGGTTCAAAAGCCGAAAATTTTACAGGACGAAGAGGAATTCTTGTTGTAACTTGTGTAAATGTTTTAGCCTTAGATTCTCTATACTTCAGGAGATATGGCTCCTCCAAATCATGGTTCCAGCCTCCTCTAGAATACAGTCATAAACAGGTGACCTAGGGAGAATTGCTATATATCGGGCTAGAAAGGTCCAAATGAAATTTCACAAGATGTTGCAGGTAGGGCACAGAATTTTGTTTTTGTGGTCTACTTTTAAGACCCATAATGTGAAATAGTGACACGTGGAAGTCCGTACAAGTTCACTATGATGAACAATCCTCAAAATAGTCACCTTGGGAAAATCATTATAAGTCCCACTTGGAGAATCCATTTCTACTCTAACCTGTGGGGTTGGAAAGAAGACACATCATGCTATGTCAGGGAAATGTTTTAGACTATAAAGAGTCGAAAATTAGGAGATATAATAGTAGCAATATCAGACAATTTTGTAGAAGAAATTGGAAAACTAGGGCTTCCTATTCCGGGAGCTTCCCACCACTGTTTTCATAAAAGGAGTATATTGGACAGCTTGCCTTGAAGAGGCCCATATTTCTGTCCAATCAAAAGTTTGAAATTCCAAGTTTGAAAAATTAGGGTTTTTTTGACAAACCCTATATCAGCCAGCTCCGGAACCAAGTCAGACACCTCAATTCGGTAAGATCTAAATCTTTGCTATTTACATTTGAGGTTCTCATTTCAAAATGAATAATCACACCCATCTTGATGACAATATTAGTGAAGCTGACAACTTATGAGTATGGAAGTATAGGACCTATGTGATCCTTGGATCAATATTTCAGTAAGGAATTTCTAAGATCTAGAGGGAGATGAGGCTAAGGCTAGAGGCAAGAGAATCATTGTAGATTCTATTAAAGATCATGTCGTCCCTCATGTGTCATCCTTGAAGACACCAAAAGGAAGTGTTTGATGCTATGACAAAGCAATCGAAGAAGCAGAATATATTGTTATAACCACCTTGAATGGCCTCCCAAGATCATGGGATTCATTCGTTCGAGGAATGCGTGCTAGAAGGAAGTTGATTACCTTCAACAAACTTTGGGAAGAGTGCACACAAGAAGATTCTTGAGTGATAATAAGATAAGAGAAGATGCGAGCAACCGAAGATCAAGCTCTCACAATTCAAAGAAGATTGCTCAAGCGATGAGGAATATGAAGGACTCAACTCATGGAGAACCTCTTATCCATCTCAGCATTTGGATAAGAAATGATGCAATTGAAGCTGAAGGCGCGAGAAGGAGTATACACACCAAACAAATAAATATAAGTATTCAATTGTCATTTCATGGTATTGTTTGGTTGTGCAGTTGTTTATATTCAATTGATGTATTATGCATGTTTGAGTGTTTGCATTTATACTATTGAATTGCACAAAATGGGTAAGAAGTAAATGATGTTGTACAACATTCCATTGATCTAGATTAAAACCTCCTTGCTAACATATTAGGAGTAGTACACACTCTTAATAACATTGGGGTAGAAAGTATCTATAAGTTACTGTATGTGTATGGGATATGGATGAATGTTGTAACATTGGCTAAGATATTTGCATGACTACGTGACATATATTTGTCACTATTAATATGTTTTGGAAATTATGAGATGTTTCTAATCATGTAACTGAACTTGAATTGTAGATCATTCCGAAGAACAAGTAACGACAGTTCAGAAGAGGAACCTTCCCGGGTTAGAGATACCGTGGTGAAAGAAAGAGCTTCAAAAGAATATAAATAGAATGATAGATCCACCTCGAGATATGAAGACCACCTTGGAAACGAGAAATCATCCAAGATGAAGAATAGTATGATGAAACTTCCAAAGAAAGCAAGAGGCCTCAGGCACACTCTAGTTATGTGACACTGTTGAGCGACTTCATTGATGCAGAGCCTTCCAGCTATGAAGAAGTAGCCAAGAAGAAAGGGAAGGAGACTATTATCAAAAGTACCAGTTGATCAAGAGGAATGATTTCTAGGATGCGGTGTCGAGACCTAAAGGGTAGTCCGTAGTGTCTTCCATATGGATCTATAAGATCTAGCATGCAGTAGATTGAAGCATTGTGGGATACAAGGAAAGATTCATAGCATGAGGCTTCTCATAGAAAGAAGGCATAGACTATGAGGATACATTTGTACAAGTTGTAAGGTTCACTTCATTAGATCCATACATGCAGGTATGGGATGAGAGATACAGCATCTCACATCAAGACAACAATTTTGAATGGTGTAGTCGAGAAGGAAGTGTACATAGAGCAGCCACTGGGAGTTGAGACACATGATAGATAGACTCATGTGTGCAAATTAAAGAAGGCCTTATACTGCACATACAGTTACATGAGGAACTTGAAGATCACCTAGAGTGATGAATATCTTAACCTTTGCTACAAGGTTGAAGATGAAAGCCTATAGACGATGACAAGGTCACAGACGGGTGCGAGAAGAACTTTTCAACAAAGATCAAGATAGAGGATCTTGGTATCTAGTGACACTAGATGGATACATAGAATACAGTAGTAGAGGAAGCTACTTGTCACTCTAGTACACAATGTTTCAATACATAGAGTATGAAAGGAAGAGGGAGAATGATGCTCTGATTTAGAGGGAGTGACTGCAGAAGATCCTCAAGTTCGACATGGTACAACAGGATGGACAACTTACTGATGGACCTAGGATTTACTGAAAGTAAAGTGGATCCAAACCTTTGCATTTGAAGGCATAAGACCATTGATGCTCCTGCTATATGTTGATGACCTATTATTCATAGGTGAAGAGGAACTCATTAAAGATGGAAGAAGGAGACTTGCTACAAAGTTTGAGATGAAAGACCTAGGGATGATACACTACTTCTTAGGTGTGGAGGTGCAGAAGAATGTGGATGGGATTTTCCTTGGTCAAGGAAAGTATGCAATGGGTATTATGAAGAAATTCTGAATACTGGACCGCAAGGCGATAGCCACACCTATGGCATCGAATTTGAAGCTATTGTGTGATGCTTCAATAGAGACGGTTGATACCACGATGTATCATTAGATGATTGTCTGAATGATGTACTTAAAAAACACGAGACTAGACATATGATTTGCTGTGAACACTTTGAGCCAGTTCCTAACGGATCCAGGACAAGTTCACCTGGTTGCTGCAAAGCATATATTGAGTTACCTAAAGGGTACAGTTGATTATGGGCTCAGATATGATGTGAATCAAAGGGTTAACTTGCAGGGCTATGTTGATTCAGACTGGGCTGGCAGTGGCGTAGATAGGAAGAGCACCTTGGGGTGCTTATTTAGTATGGGATTCACTTGGTTTAGTAGGAAGCAATCTTGTGTGGAACTGAGTACAACCGAAGCATAATATGTCACAGCTTGTTCGGCTAATTATGAGGTAGTATGGATTAGGAATCTAATGTCTGATTTATTTGATCTCTAGTTAGAGGTGACTTGTATCTTCTGTGACAACCAGAGTTGTGTAAAGTTGTCTAAGAACCCATTGTTTTATGACAAGTCGAAGCACATTGAGATCAAGTACCACTATATCAGGTATATGGTGTAGAGAGGAGCAGTGAAGCTCCAGTATGTTGCGATGGATGAGTAGATAGTCGATGTGTTGACCAAGCCATTAACAAGAGTGAAGTTTGAATACTTCAGAGAGAAGCTTGGTGTACTTCAGATTGAGGTTCCCTCCGATGGGAGGTGATGAGTATGGAAGACGTAGATGCATGAGAGCCTTTCTGACATGGTGGTAGGTGTGTCTTCCCATGGTGCAAATGTAAGGGCTATGGTTGTTCCAGTATGGTTGAGATGTGTGCATTTGGGCTGTGCTCCGTGTGACGATGAGATGATATGAAGATTACGAGATGGTAGTAGGGGATTTAGGTTTTGCAGAGGCATATAATCAGTCTTGGGATGCTCCTTCAAGTTTTGTAGAGGCATATAATCAGTCCTGGGAGATCCTTCAGGTTTTGAAGAGGCATATAATCAGTCCTGGAATGCTCCTTCAGGTTTTGTAGAGGCATATAATCAGTCATGGGAGATCCTTTAGGTTTTGAAGAGGCATATAATCAGTCCTGTAATGCTCCTTCAGGTTTTGCAGAGGCATATAATCAATCCTGGGAGATCCTTCAGGTTTTGCAGAGGCATATAATCAGTCCTGGGAGATCCTTTAGGTTTTGCAGAGGCATATAATCAGTCCTGGGATTCTCCTTCAGGTTTTGTAGAGGCATATAATCAATCCTAGGAGATCCTTGAGGTTTTGCAGAGGCATATAATCAATCCTGGGATGCTCCTTCAGGTTTGGCAGAGGCATGTAATCCATCCTGAGAGATCCTTTCGGTTTTTGCAGAGGCATATAATCAGTCCTGGGATGCTCCTTCAGGTTTTGCAGAGGCATATAATTAGTCCTGGGATATCCTTCAGGTTTTGCAGAGGCATATAATCAATCCTGGGATGCTCCTTCAGGTTTTGCAGAGGTAATGTAATACGTCCTGAGCTATACCTACTTGATGACTTAAAGAACTAGATGAGGTCTAGGCCTACATCCAGCATGAAAAAGGGTTGGCTCTGTAGAAACTTCCTATGACAGATAGATGTGACTGATTGGGAAACATGAGAACAATGGCAACAACGATGATGATAACTCAGTGACGATGACCAAATGTGTTGATGACTGTGGCAAGAGAATACCTTCCTAGTTAAGAGGGAGTGTTGTTGTATTTTTAAATTCGAAAGATATTCTGATGTATATTATTGTACCCCCATTGGGGATGTGTGTTACCCCTTTACAAGATGTCATCATTGTGTATGATCACTAAGGTAAACCCTCCATTGTAAGTCGGGGCAATAGTCCCAGGTTAATTAAAGTAAAATGTATTTATGTGTATTCTCAAGTAGTTCAGCCTCACAAGTAACCTGGGCGACCTAGTGGTTGAGTTAACTAACTCAACGGAATAATATAAATAGAGAGGTGCCCTCCTCATTCAACACACTCTTTACTTACTCTCTCATGTGCACTTTAGGAGAGAGAGGAAGAGGAGGGACAAAGAGTTGTTGCAGAGATATTTTTCTTGGGTTATTTTATCTTGTCATCATATCTTTGTGACAAAACTATTCTGAGGAGTTTGCGGGGTTTTCTCCTTTATGGTTTCCCCGATGAAAATATCTGTGTATTGTGTATATTATGTATCCTGATGTATTGTTGTGCTGGTCATTCTTTCAAGTAAAGATCCTAAGTAAATTAACTTAGAAAAACTAACACCCTCCACCCAAATTCCCATAATATAGATAGGGGTTTTCCTCTGTCATGGTTTGGGTAACACTTGTTCTTGCAAAACGGTTCCAATGGATATACATAGGGTTCCCCATAATTGGGATACCATGCATCTAATTTGACTAAGCCTGTGAGAAATGACCTCGTCCTTGTGACTTAGTTAAAGTTGTAAAGTTACTACCTCCTTCACTAAACAACAAAAAGGGGGTATATCTGGTGAATATGATTGAAAACCACCCCTTTGAATATTAAAACCTGTAAAAGGGTTCACTCCTAAAATAATCCCAATAAATTAGATAGGTCTAGTACTAAAAGAGGGAAAGGAAGGGGGAATATGACCTGTATGCCAAGGAAAACCTTAGAATGGTGTAGCCGAATCACTGAAACCAATAGCAGGGTTCAAAAATAAGTGACTAGAAGTAAACATGAAGTTAGGCATACTAAAAACTGATATACAAGATGTGATGACACTAGAACAAAAGGGATATGATAAGCGACAACACTTGATGAATGAGTAATTGCAAAACCTATAGACGAGGACAAAGTGCCAAAAGTAACCACAAGAGTTGAATTGGCTATGGTTGCATTCAACATCTGAGTAGTGACACGAGGAGGGAAAAATCCTCCCGAACTATAGCTGAAGTGGAAGTACTAGCTTCTCTTGCTTACTCCTCAATCATCCATGACTAACCCTCTACTAATCCGCTAAGCGATTATTACTTGCTCAAAATCACTTGGAATATACACTAACATTGGATTGTCAGGTCTAGTTAAGGGAGGGTTGAAAGGTCTAGCAAAGCCTTGGGCCTGAAGATCATCAACTCCGGTGATGTGTGGTGCATAAGTGTTGTTTCTTGTAGGTTATGGCTCACTTAGTAAATTGATGGGAACTATTCGTTCAAAAGAACCAATTGTGTTTGTTCTGGAACTTTGTGGATGCAGTGAAGGTTCAAATGGAACTAAAGGAAGATTCAAAATCCTCCTAGAATGATGAAGTGATTGATATTCCACACATAAATACTTTTAAACAAATCAAGTCCTAAGGCAAACTAAATCACACACAACACAAAGAGAACACCACTAAAAAAAGAGAGTCATAGGATATCAAACCAGTCAAATAGATAGTCTTTCGAAGTTCAGTTTGGGTCAATTAAGTCCCACAGCCAAAGAACAAAGGCTTAGAATAGTTACTAATGCCTCTGCTGATAGTCCTTCTTGGTGCAAGTCTCACCATAAGGAAAGGGATACGCTCCAATGGTTTTATCAGTTTAGCTCAATGTCTGTCCAAGGTTGGCACGAAGCCCCCTATCATCACCTGTGTATAATCCTAAGGACAATATACTATGGTTACCCATTTGTAGTCAGTGTCCGAGGGGACAATTGACGTTCGAGATTGTATGCATGGGAAAGGTAGCTAATCCTAGAACCTCAACTGTACTAGCACGTCACGGGGCCCAAAGATTGTTACTGAAAAAAGTCCTTGTACACACAAAATCCCACAAACGCCCGGTTTAAGTATTAAGGGGGGTTCCCTTCCACTCAACCTCACACGACCTCGTGCTTGACTACTGTTTCAGAGGAGCTTTCCGACCACACTCTTATAGAGTTAGATTTCTTCCTATCCTTCTGAATGGTCACTATGTTTAACAATTTAAAATGATCTTGGAAAGTTAACTACGAGCCTAGTGCAATATCTTAAACTTAAGCTAAATAGTTGAACTCCATAAAAATAAAGTTCTAATAGATTTTAGATTAAGCATTAATTTAAGTGGTTGTTATTACTTAAGGAAATGGAAGTGAAGCAGATGATGTTCTTGACACTTACACGAATTAAAAACACTTTTAAAGATATACAATTGTAAAAAGCAAAATGATCTTTCATTGTTTCAAGCACTTTTCAATACTTTTATAAAGAATGTAAATCTTTTTCCAAAAAAATATTTTACCTTTATTTTTCAATCCTTTGGCAAAAGGTATTTAAAAAAAAAGAAAGCAAAATGCAACATTTTCCTTTTTTCATAAACTAAAATGAATAATCCAAACCAAACAAATCTATTATTTTCTTTCTTTTATAAAAAAAAAATTCACCTCTAAAAAGAAAGAAACAAAATCTTTTTCTTTTTATTTCTTTTACTTTTTCAAACAAAAAAAAAAAAAACTATTTTTAAAATTTTCAAAGAAATAAAATCTTTTTCTTTTTCAAAAAGAAAGGCAAACTTTTATGTTTAATAATTGCACAAAAAATAAGCATAGACAAAATTATTGAATGATTGCTCCACTTAATGCACACAAAAATGCAAGTAAGGAAGCTCAAACAACCTTCTTTGTAGAATGCAAAACAATCCACAATAAAACTTACAAAGTGGAAAAATGTGCTCCATTTTTTGTGATGATATAAACAAAAAATCAAAGGTACAGATATAAATATTTGATAAAAAACTAGATTGCTAAAAATATTTACAAAAACAACCTAAAAAACCTGATATGGGAAAAACCCTAAATTACAAAATGTTTTTTTTAGCCTTGTAAAAACTGTGTTCACCTCTTAAAATAAAGACTAGCTTCAATCCTTCAGAATCAACTTAGACATCAGGCAACCCACTTTCTAGTTTATATGGAAAGAAAGTAAAAAAATAAGCAAAATCATGTGTGCGCATGTTGGACACAGGAAGGTCGTGTGCACACGATTGTCTAGTGGATAGGTTGCGTACAGAGGCAGAAACCAGGTTTTCGCAAAAAGACAGTGCACCTACAAGAAAGATACACAATTGTGTACATTGTTACTTGTCTACATGCATGAGAAAAGGAGAAAATGAAAATTTGATGCTCCTACAAAATATCTTTTCTCATAAGGGTTCTCAGATGGAAAGATAATGGACTGAGATAAGGAAGATTCAGGAAATCAACAAAAACAAAGAAAAAATAAACCAATAACATTAATCAACAAACAAGAATCCCTAACCACCCAAAAATAGAAATACTACTTATTAGAGTTGCTATTTTTGTTTCTAGAATTTAAACTACCCTAGTGGTATTTGGTCGAAACCACCACAGAGGGATAACCAAAATAAGACTCATATATTAAGACAAAATCATATTCAAACCTTTTGCAAGTAAACTTTCTTGGAATGCACAAAGAAGGTTTCTAAAGTAACATACCCAAAATCCAAGTGGTTGATCTAGAATACCTAGGAAAATGTTGTTCCCATATTATCACCAACTTCTTCAGGATTCAACTTGAAAATAAGAAGAGATTTATAGAACAATAATTACTGCTGCAAATATATGATTTATAAACAAATTGTTGGATAACTAGTCTAAATTTCAAGAATTAAAAATTGAACATTGAACATTGAAAATGGATGGAAAAGAGAGTTTGTTTATAACTAAAAACAACAAGTTACAGATAGCTTTCACCTAAATCTTGTCGCGACACCATTCTAGAACTATGATCGGGGTTCTTCCACCTAGGCCTTTCACACTCTCAATTTGGTTTCACTATGATAGGTATGCTTAAAAGAATCACATCAATTCTTTAGCATAATATGGGCTCTCAATGAGGATTGAAAATTGGTTTCAGATAGGGGAAAGGGGTTTCGTGGACCAGATTCACCGGTGCTTGATCTATTCTCAAAGGAACGACATGGGGGTACTCTCCAATACACTTGGTCATTTCTTCTTCGTCTATTCCTCTTTTGTATAGATGTGGAGGCAATCAAGGAAATTGGATGAAGTTATGGGATTGGGATAGCTGGGAATTCCCAAAACAAAAACTTTCTTGTAAAGTAACTTATATTTTATTTTTTACCCTAGAATAGACATGTACGCATGCTAGCAATAGGCAGGTCGTGTGGATGCGAGATAGATGCTGACATGTCGTGTACATCTTGGAAAATAGTTTTTTAAGATGTTTTCCAAGAATAATGATTATTCATAGCTTATCAAGGACTGAGGGAGACTGCAAAAGAGGTAAATGGATAGGATCAACCATCATAGAATCTATGGTATGAGTGTGACAAACGATGCTATAATAGTAATGGTTATGGGTAGTCCAAGGAAAACCTTGGATATGATGTATTGGTTGAGGGTAAGTGAAAGAAAACCCATGATATGGTTGAGGGTCGAACAATGAAACACTTGATATGAAGTTGAATCAACCCAAATAATTAACTTGAGATCCAGACTTATCAAATAATGGTGTAGCTCATGAATGATACAAGAAGGAGATGATAGATGAATATGTGTATGGAGACGAAGAAGACTAAAGATGATACAAAGTACAAAACAATGAAGAAAGAGACAACTCAAACATCCATGTTGAATCACGAGTATACATGAAGGTATAATTCATACTTATGATATATGATGAAACAATATAATATATCAACAAAATAGACTATGCAAGGAAAGCATGCATATTAATTGAAGATGAAGACAAGGAGGAATGTTAGGGATGATGATATCATAGAATCAACCAAAATATTTAAGGAGATATTCATGGAAAATATTATGGAGATAGTTATGCATGTGGTTGAACAAACATTTATATTGTGCCATGGTTGTTATGGCAACCTATTCTTATATAAGGGATCTCATTGTACTCTATTGTAAAATGAGATAAATGTATTATTGAGATCAATGCAATGTTAGGTTTCAAGATGTCTTGTGTTCTTATGGTACGATGTTGTGATATTGTGTGAGAATGTTTTATAGTTGTGTTGCTCTAATTCTCAACATGTATGTCAATAAATATTGATGACAAAACAAAAGTGATGGTAGTTAAAATCTAGAAGGTCACTTAAGTTAATTTTGCGTATGGGAATAACAACTTCGAGGAAGTTAATTCATACAAGTATCTTGGGGTTCACCTTCATCACCAACTTAACTGTAAGTATAACATTGAGAAAAATATTAATGGATAATATAAGGCATATTTTGGAGTTGGGATCCTCCGTAGGGGTGTAATAGGGGCCAAAAGGTCCATAATAGTGATAATATTATAGGTCATTCAATATAAGGTGGACTAGGTCCAATATGTTTGTTATTATGAGTAAATCCCATTATGGTAGTTAGTATGGAATAAATGTAGTGTGGCATCATTATAAAAGGTCCACTATGTAGTTAGCATGGGGTTATGATTATAGTTTTTTACTTGGCTATAAGTAAGGATGTAGTTATTCTTGAGTTATACAAATATTTCACACACTTGATATGAGAAACACAAATATATAGTACTCCTAGCCAAAATAAATGAAACAAATGAAGATGATAAGCTCTAGGTCAATTGCTTGCATGCTTATAGATATGTGGTCACACTTTTTCTTAAATAAAAGCACAATATTTCCTATTCTTCTAAAGAAGAACCACGACTGATGGTAGTTGTTATGTACAAGAACCACAACCACATCTATAAAGCCATAAATCAAGGAAGAGTGATTGGGAATCAAGAAAGTCATGAATGTGGATCATGCATGAACATCATTTCTACACGATACTTCGACCTTGTTTTACCTTCCTAGCCTACAAATGGAAGATCCATGGCTAAGAGTTGGAGATAGAGAAAGTGATATCAAGCCTCCAAGCACTAAGAAAATTTAGAGAAAGCGAAAGCAGTCCAAATCTCACGTATTCATTATTAAGAGGAAGTTACCAACCTACTTATTTAGAAGCATAGGGATCTTGAGTGGAAATCAAAGGATCTCTAGATCGGTTCCTTCATGAGACACCAAAAACCATAGATCGCCATCAACAAAAGGATTAAAGCTTGTGGTTAATTATAGAAAATCAAGAGCTCTAGTTAAGGATATAGAATAATAAAAGAACAAATATTCATGTTGTTGTAGCGTTTCCTTTTGATATGATTAATATTGGTATTCTTCCCCTCTTCTCCCACCAAATATTAGCCACTTGTATATTTGTGTTACTTGGACGAGGATTGTTTACTTGAAGTGGCTTAAATTCATGTACATGTTTGCACAAATTTTTTGAGAAAGGTATTTGTTTGATATGTGCACAAGTACATGTACATCATCGCAACAGTAAGGAAAAGTACCAACACACTTTGGAGCATTAAACGATAGAGAGAAACTGATTATTCCTCTTTATTCCTCTCTTATACTTGGATTTTTGACTTGCATGTAGATTTAAGGGAAGAATATTAAAAAATTTGCTCTTGACTATGGGAGATCTTGACCCACTCTCAAATAATAATCTTAGGAATATTAGGGGGGTTCCTTGAAGAACAACATTGGTGACCATAATGGGGATGGTTCACCCATAATCATCCTTGGGTATTGAGATTGTTTTGCTTTGTTTGCTATTTTAAAAGTTGTAATATCTCTTACATGTTTCCTAGGACACAGAAATAATAACTCGGAATTAAGAAATATTAAGATCAAGATGTTTTATCTTGTTTTTCTCATCACTTGTGCATGTTATAACCAACATACATGATCGACCTTGGTTCTTATTAAGAACATCCACATGCATTTTTTCGATAGAACAATTGTGAGCACCTGATTAAAACCTAGTTTGTTTGCATTTTTCAATCTAAAAATTGATTGCATGTGGTGCCTTGATGCTTAAAATTGCCATTTGATTAATCTAAAGTCTAAACATTTGTGTTTGTAGCCTATTATCGCATATATTAAGAGTTAAAAAATCATTTTGAATGTTCGCATAGTCATTTTTTGGTTTTATTTGTTGGATTAGAAATGTTAGATTGAAAAAGAGTTTTAAAATAGTTTGCATGTGAATTTGGGTTTGTCATCTTCTTGATTATAGATAAAAACATATCTTTGGAATTATAGATCATTGTTGTTGTATTGGATTTCCTAAAAAGAAAGTACGAGATCTTCCTCTCTTATCATGGATTTGAAAATTTTGGTCATGCTTCATAGAAAGAAAAGTAAAGTGCATTTTAATTGTGTTAGCTTTATCATTTCAACAAAGTTTTTAATCAAATCATACACAAAACAAGTTTCACTCCATTCCTTAAGTAATAATGAACATTAAAAGCAACTAAAATTTATTTTATAACAAAGAAGCAAGCATATGTTGTATATCTTTAGTGTAGGGTGGTGAGTAAATCCTCACAGGCCATGGAAACTCGAATAGCTTATATTGAAGAGAGTTAACATCCATCAGTAACGAATAAAATTTATCAATTTTTTTTATATGTGTGTCAAGAACTATGTCAATCGAGGCAATTGGAGAGAATATATCCTCTTGCTCGTCTAATGCGTTATTTGTGTATGAGAGCTTTCATAGAATTGGCAAGTTCTCGAGGTGACACCATTTCTCTAAGAGTTTCGATTTTATGGCATATGTCCTACATTCCGTTCCGATAAGTGGACACCTAATCCACAAATGTTAATTTGGGAAGTGGTAACATTAATGACTTTCCCTAGGTTTGACATAGGTTATTGCAAAAGGGAAGTGCTTGTGGTATCTATCGAAAACATATAGCATATGTTTTAGCTCCTTTGGAGGGTGTTTGTCTTCACAAAAGTACCTTCATCATAGGTGACTATTACGTGTGAGTTGCCATAACTTACACATTGTTACCTATATACTCTCATGCTTACCGTTAAAAGGTTCCATGTCATATTTGCTTGTTATTGCTTACAAATCTATAGCATAGGTTATTGCCTCTTAGTGATTTGTGTTAGAAGAGGCATTAGGTTTGTTTGTTTTTTTTTAAGAGATAAAATTTGGTTGAACTTAAAATGTGTAAAAGTGGCTAATTATATGACTTGTCAGTATTGACGGTTAAGAGTGTCTCCTACCAAGCCTTGTGGAACTACCTTTGACTCACATATGCAAATAACCATAACACAGAAATCCAAAACACATTCACACATTGATTGGGAGAGCACTAAAAATTAAGTACCTATCTAAATATATATTGCACAAAACTAGTCAAATATTTAGGCCCTGCTGAAATTAAAGTTATTGACAATAATATCCTGACCCATTATGATCCTCCCTTAACTTGAGCTCACTATCTTGTCTTGATATAGTTGGGTGTACCTTTCCCTGCATATCCATTTGATTTTCTTCATAACATACAATAAATTATGCTTGGAAACAATGGTTCATCTTAATATGGGTGCCCTACTCCCACTACACCTAATATCTATGAGGGGAGCATTTGTGCTCCTTTCATACCAAAATTTAGTGAGATAAGCCCCTCCACCCATATGCCACAAGTCCAAGTGTCTCTTTGTTCTAGATTCCATTTGTTAGCTCACACATTCTAATCCAAGGCCATCCTAGTGTTGTAATACCCACCATAAGCACTCTAGTGCTGAAATTCTCCTTTGGTGGAGGTAACACTACCATGTCTAAAATAGGAAGTGGTTTCCCACCCGCATCTGATATATTGTAGGTGGATCCATAGTTTCAAGCCTACAATTCCCTTATGGATCGAGTATTCTTCCTATATCCACTCCTCTACTAAATACTACAAACGCCCTAGGTTATAATAATACACTTGGTAGTAGTAATATCCAGGGGACAAGTAATATCCTAGGTAATAAGGGGTTCCCGGGGGTAGTCAATTCCAAGAGAGTCATCTGGTCTCGAGCGTAGTTATGTCCAAGGTAGTGTTGTACCTGTAGGTTGGTAAGGAGTTTCCTTAACAACACTAACATATATACTCATCTATGATCACTATTTTTAGTGACTTTGAACTTGCTAGATATGTTGCAAATAACAAATGATGCTAGTTGCCATCATCCAACAGTGCCAGTCATCTCAAATAAGTTGGAATATGATATTCCCAAGTTTGATGGTTGATATATATGAGATCCATAGACATATGTAATGACTTTTCATATTTGGTGCTTTCTCAAATTCTGCGATTGATGATACCATTTGAGTGTGTCTCTTTTAGCATACTCCGATGGATAGCGCTACCAAATAGTATGTTAAATAACACAACACTTATTTTTCCAATTTTGGTTGTTTATCAATGTCCTTTATAACAAAGTCTCAGTTAATGATTCATTACGAAACATGAAAGGAACTGTTAACTTCACTTAATTAGTCCACCTTTATTCATATATCCCATCATATCCACGAGTGGAGGTGCCTACAAAGGCTCATCCAAGTCAAGATCCCGAAACAATTCCTTGCATGTTGATTCAGGAAATTGTTATTGCTTGACATAACCAAATATCTAGTGATGTCAAGGGCTCTTAATGAAATTAAATCCATTATACATGCACACTAGTTAGATATAATATAGTCATAATCCAACCCTCTAAATGAGATAATACCTCACGCCCCTTGATCTTCATTTGGTATTTTGATGCAGGGGAATCCCAACCCCTAATGAGTATAGTCAAAGAAAATAAAGTTAAGAGTCCGATTAAAGATAGTTTTAGTCAAGGTAAAGGAAAAGGTAAGTCAGAAGGGGATGAGATAGCAAGTAAGTGTTGGAGGAAAGTGGTGAGAGTCGAAAGGACAGTCAATCAATGACCGACGGATTAGTAATCGACAAGTTTGACTATGACAACGCCGTAGCAAGGGTAGTTGTAGAAATACATGAGTGGACATGGTGGT
>LPNX011070698.1:149484-197886 GCA_001517045.1 Pseudotsuga menziesii | reverse complement strand
CCATACACACTCATTTTGGTCAATTTGGCCTAGTTAAACCACTATCCTAAGTTTTATTGACTTAATTGACATCAGAGGAGCACTAGATGACATCAACAATATCACACTCACACCTACCTTCAGTCAAGGAGGCTAACTTAGCCTTCTCCTACATTCGAGGAGGCTAACTGGAGCACTCCGGGGGTGATCTGAGTGTCATTAATGCCCCATATTGCTAATTGATGGTTACAATCAGTTGAATAGAGCAATGAAGGTGCCTTCCTTTATTAAATTGATTATTTATTGATTATTTAATGAACTGGAGTCAACAGGGGTGCCTCCAACCACTTCTAATGGTCAGTTACACTTCAGTTAACCTCATCGGGGTTCATTGGAGTATTTGATGTGCTACCACTTGTTGGTTAGCTTGCAGTGACATGTGTCTGAGCTACTTTTAGTTAGAATCAATCATTTATTGCACTTCGACTTCAGTTAGGGCTTAGTTGAGTCAATTAGGGTTTTGATCAGTGGTTAACTTGAGTGTTGACTGTGGCTTACATTCAGTTAAGCTAGGCTCACTCATTCAATTTGAATGACCTCCTTGGGAATTCGAATTGCTTTGTCATTCATGCTTCCAACATGATCATTGTATTGTATTACTCATTCTTTGTGTGGATATACAGAGCAGCTACTCATTTTGTAGCACTATTACACCATTTTCATGCCTTATTGTTATTAATCTCTTATGAGATTGTGTTTTAGTCCATGGATTACTCTGACAGATTAATATGGTATTAGAGCCCACGGCGGGACGAAGCTCAGATCTCTCAAAAACAAGGTTTTTGACAGATCTTGCATGAAAATTGAGCAATAGCTAAAAAATCCAGCACTGCACCAGAAGCCAAGACTTACCACTTAATACCCCAAGTAAGGAACTTGTTGATCAAGCTTGCTTGATTGACTATGCTGGGTGTGATGAAGGCCTAAAATGTGCAAGCTGTCCGACCTTACATTGCCCTTTTTGTTGTGATTTTTCAGGTTTTTAACAGGTGAAAGCATTCGCTCCAGCAGATTCAGATGGCTTCTTTCGTAGATCTTTTGACTCTGTTCAATTTCCACTCATGGAAAGGAGACATGGATATCCAGCTATGTGCCAGAGGACTCTATAGGGTCACTATGGACACTGAAGAAGAGCCTGCTTCTGTTACAGACAAAGCTAGTTTCTTGAACAAGAAGGATGAAGCATTCAGATTCTTGAGAGTTTACCAGCTCAAAATTGAATTGATGTCTCTCCAGCCTTCCAATTTCGAGACCTTGAATAACATTTTCACAAAGTTCAAGCACATTGTCTTACTATTGAATCAATGTAAAGTGGAGAAGGAGGATGATCAGCTCATCCTTGCCATGCTCTCCAAAATAGGAGCTGATTATTCCGTTTTTGTCTCTACATTCCATGCGGGGAAGCTCACAACCCATGGATGGAAGATGCCTACACTCAATGCCTTCATTGAGTCCCTAACAAGTGAACATGATAAGGTTGTCCATATGGGGATCATCAGATCCTCCCGTGATCAAGCTCTCCATGTCTCGGGGCCCAAAGATTCAAAGGGTAAAGGAAAGCAATAGAAGAACCCAAAAACTAAATTTGAAGCTCCTAAGCCTAAAGTTGAAAACCAACAGCATGATGAGTGTTCCGGCTCAAAGAAGAACAAAGGAAAAGGGCATCATGGAAAGGAAAAAGTCAAGTGTTCATACTGTGGGAAGGGCTTCCACCCTGAACATGCCTGCATGAAGAAGAAGCTTGATGAAGCTACCCCTCTCCTTGAGAGAAATCACATCAATCTTCCAGAAATATTTCAGAGGAGCGATCAACAAGATCAGGAACCACAACATAAAAGAGGTCATGCCCTCATGGCAAGCACTTCGAAGTCCAAATCACTCTTGATTGATTCTAGAGCTTCGAACCACATGATGGTTGAAAGAGACTCCTTCTCATGCTTGGAGACCGGAAAATCCATCTCCATCCACATGGGAGATGACTCCACCATCATTTCAGAAGGACAAGGTACGGTTGATTTTGAGAATGGCTATTTTTCAAATGTTTTGTATGTACCGTCTCTGGCATCAAATATCATTAGTGTCTATTAGATGACACATACATGAGTGCCTAAGAGAGTATCTTTCAACTCGAATGATGTTGAGATAATGGAACTTGCATCTGGGAAACTTGTTGCTAAAGGCCTTGCAAACCATCATGCAAAATCCTATGAGTTTTCCCACTTTGTGGTGGATGCAAAGCCCACCGCACTGCTAACTCATGGAAATGAAGTTAGTAGGCTACGTCATGAGAGGTTTGGCCATCTAAATTTCAAATATTTGCAGCAATTACAGAAAAAAATCCATGGTTGAAGGCCTCCCGGTCATCAAGGCAACCACTGGAATTTGCAAGGGCTGTGTGGTTGGAAAACACCCTGAGCACAAGTTCGATCGGGGGAAGGCAAACCAAGCTACATGCATCTTGGGGATGATACATTTTGATATCAACTGTCCAATTCCTGTCACATACATGAATGGATCAAGGTATCTTCTAACTTTTATTGATGATTTTTCAAGGTACACATGGGTCTTCTTTCTCAAAAAGAAGTCTGAAGTATGTGAAAAATTCACTAAACTGAAGGCCTTGATCGAGAATGCCTCTGGGCTTAAGATCAAGATCTTGAGATATGATAATGGTAGGGAGTATGTCAGTAATGAGTTTCTGCACATATGCTCCCAAAGTGGTATTCAGGTCCAACATTCAATTCCCTACACTCCCTAACAGAACGGTGTAGCGAAAAGGAAGAATTGGTCTCTGAAGGAGATGACCACCTGTATGTTGGAATCAAAGAAGTTGGCTGCAAATTTGTGGGCTGAAGCCATGCATGCTACAGTGTCCATTCATAATAGAGTGCCACACTCATCCATGAAAGGGAAGACCCCTTTCAAAGCATACTTAGGACATAAGCCGGATGTGTCGAACCTGTGGGTGTTTGCGTCCATTGCATGGGCCAGAATTCCACTTGATAAAAGAAGGGCTTTGCAACCGCAAATAATAGAATGTATGTTTATTGGGTATCCTGATAAATCAAAAGGTTTCAAGCTGCTGGATATCAAAACAAAATAGATCATCATCGAAAGGAGTGTCAAGTTCAATGAGCCTCTTCACGAGGTGGAACTAGTGAAGGAGAAAGCTGCTGAATTTCCTTCCTATTCTACTGAATATTTGGATGATGAAATTGGGGGTGATGACCCTGATTTGGATCCTCTGATTTATAATATTAGTTTACAGCAAACATCATATGCTGAATCTGAACCTGAAGTGCAAAATCATCTTCCCACATGGGCCCGATAGACACTCTCCTCCGCAGGAGATAACATTGGAAATCCGAATGATCCAAGGAGAACACGGTTTTATTTCCAAAGAGCAGGTATTGCGCTCTCTTGTCCTGATAATTTGCTGTCTGAAACTTGTTATTTGATGATTAGTTCAGACCCAAAGTCCTACTACCATGCTCGGAAGGATACGAGATGGCAAGTTGCCATGGATGAAGAGATGAATTCTCTTCAGAAAAACACTACTTGTGAGCTAGTTTCTCTTCCTCCGAGAAGGAAATTGGTTCAATGCAAGTGGGTGTTTCGGACCAAGGTTGCTGCTGATGGAAGCACCTACAAATATAAGGCAATTCTAGTGGCAAAATTTTTCTCTTAGGTCCAAGGTGTGGACTACCATGAGACTTTTGCACCGGTTGCAAAAATGGACTTCATCCGCCTAGTTTTATCAATTTCAGCATCTAAGCACTGGGAAGTGCATCATATGCTTGTTAAGTCAGCCTTTCTACATGGAGATATTCATGAGGATATATACATGAAGCATCTCAAGGGCTACATCTCTGATCCATCTTTGGTTTGCAAGCTAAAGAAGTCACCATACGGGTTAAAACAGGCCCCAAGAAGTGGTATTCCAAGATGGATGCCTTCCTTCTCTCGCAAAACTTCCAAAGGTGTAGATCAGATCCAAATGTGTATATACAACAGTTTGATGGTCATTTGATTATTATTGTTTTATATGTTGATGACTTACTGATCATAGGTAGCACAGTTGCTTCTATTTCAGCCATCAAAACTGCTCTCCACAATGCATTTGAAATGAGCGATTTGGGGCTCTTAAAACAATTTTTGGGGCTCGAAATTGAGAAAAATTCTAATGGGATAATGGTCACTTAGTCCAAATACATATCAGACCTGTTAGTCAAGTTTAACATGGCTGAATGTAGGCCTTCACCATTCCCTTTCCTTTCAGGGATCAGCCTTGAAGAAGGAAAAAGCACACCTCCCATGGACTGCACTATTTATCAACAGCTGATTGGTAGCTTGTTGTACTTGACACATTCTCGGCCTGATATCTGTTATGCCATGAATGCTATATCAAGATACATGAAGCAGCCCCATGATATTCATTGGAAGGAAGCCAAGAGGATCTTCCAATATATTCAGGGAACCAGGACCTACGCCATTCACTATGTTGTAGACTCCGAGCTAGAGCTGGTTGGATACACAGATTTCGATTAGGCGGGTGATTCTATTGATTGGAAGTCTACTTACAGATATTTATTCATGTTTGGTAGCGGCCCCATTTGCTGGTCTAGCAAAAAGCAGGCTGCCATAGCATTATCTTCAGTAGAGGCCGAGTATCTGGAGCGGTGAATGCTCGCATCCAAGCAGTTTGGTTGCAAGGCATTCTTTCAGAGTTTGATATTGGTAGTACTTTGTCCATTGTGCTCTTTTGTGACAATCAAAGTGCTATTAAGATATCCATAGATCCAATTACCAGGCAGAGGACCAAGCATGTAGAGATACACATGCACTATATCAGAGAGCTAGTGCATGACAAGACCATCATTCTGCAATATTGCCCGACTGATGAGTAGATTGCAGACATCTTCACCAAGAACTTTTCAGAAAAGAAGTTCAATTACCTCCATTCACTGTTGGGGGTGAGTCCATCAGGGTGATCAGACTACTTTCAATGTTCAGCTTGAGGGGGGGTTTTTCCCACTGGGTTTTCCCTCTTTTCCTCACTTAGTTTGTTTTTGAGCATTGTTTGAGTTTCAGTATTGTACAGGGTGACCTATGGCCTTAGTTGCCGGGGCCCTAGCATTTTTATGCATTTTATGTTTTCTACTCCTCCTGAGTATAGCTTGAGGGGGGGTGTTGGAGACATTTACCACCATACACACTCATTTTGGTCAATTTGTCCTAGTTAAACCACTATCCTAAGTTTGATTGACTTAATTGACATCAGAGGAGCACTAGATGACATTAACAAGATCACACCCACGCCTAACTTCAGTGAAGGAGGCTAACTTAGCTTTCTCCTACATTCGAGGAGGCTAACTGGAGCACTCTAGGGGTGATCTGAGTGTCATTAATGACCCATATTGCTAACTGATGGTTACAATCAGTTAAACAGAGCAATGAAGGCGCCTTCCTTCATTAAATTGATTATTTATTGATTATTTAATGAACTAGAGTCAACAGGGGCGCCTCCAACCACTTCTAATGGTCAGTTACACTTCAGTTAACCTCATCGGGGTTCATTGGAGTCATTAATGTGCTACCACTTGTTGGTTAGCTTGCAGTGACATGTGTCTGAGCTACTTTCAGTTAGACTCAGTCATTTATTGCACTCTGACTTTAGTTAGGGCTCAGTTGAGTCAATTAGGGTTTTGATCAGTGGTTAACTTGAGTGTTGACTGTGGCTTACATTCAGTTAAGCTAGACCTACTCATTCAATTTGAATGACCTCCTTGGGAATTCGAATTGCTTTGTCATTCATGCTTCCAGCATGATCATTGTATTGTATTACTCATTCTTTGTGTGAATATACAGAGCGTCTACTCATTTTGTAGCACTATTACACCATTTTCATGCCTTATTGTTATTAATCTCTTATGAGACTGCATTTTAGTCCCTAGATTACTGTGACAGATTAATAGTAGTTGGAGTAGGAAAGATGACGTTAGGAGTTGAAGCATTTGCATGTGATATCTCAGGAAGAATGAAACTGCCTCATATCCTCGAAGAACTTCTAGAAGAAGATTTGACCGAACCTCGAAGGCTATAAATATGTTATTTGTAGCTAGAGAAGGGGTTATGGTTTGGTTGTTTCTATTGTTGTTTTCCACGATTGAAAAGATAAATATGCTACTGTATAACAGTCTCTTAAATTGAGTAACAAAGCATTGGCTCTGAGTGTAACCTTTCTATAAAATTCCATTTCTAAAGTAATAGAAGCCATAATTCTTGGCATTATTTGTGTTGTGTTGTGTGTGGGTGTTCACTTTTATTTATGTTGTGTGATTTGATCGGTACACGACTCGATCATCTGAGCTGACAACATTGTTGGAATCAAGTGGTATTAGAATTGCGTGACTCTGAAAGGCAAGCAGTCGAGAACTGCTGGTGTCAGTTGGTATAAGAGAAGGAGTATCCTGCGTGAAGAATTCGAGTGAAGAATAAGAGGAGGAAGTCAGAGTAGGTTGTTATCCTATGTGAAGGGTCTAGTTATGATTGGATGAGAAGAATACGACTCCATCTATGGTTGGGTAAAGTTGTGGAAGTGGTGATTTGGTCGTCTGAGTAGAGAAATGGTTCAGAGAGGTGTTAACATTTGTGGTAGAAGACAACATGGAGGCTCAAGGGTCACTATTGCCTGAGAAAAATTTGAAGAATGTGTCCATACAACGAGGATTCTGAAAAATGAGTTAGCAACCATGAAGGAGGCACACCGACGAGGATGTCTTCGAAACTCTTAACTACTGTGATGATAAGGTCAAGGAAAGGGAAGCTCAAGGAGAGGAAGAAGAGCCAAACGAACCAGATGATAGACTATTAAAGGAACTACCTGACATGAGAGGTAAGGCTAAGATGGAGGTGCCTACCTACTCAGGGAGTGTAAACCCATAAGAGTTGATAGACTCGATCAGAGAGATGGAAACATACTTCAACATTGAGCAGTCAAAGACCCTAAAAGAGTGAAGGTTGCTTGTCTAAAGTGGAATGGTCATGCCTCACTATGGTGGTACAATGTGCAAGTCAACGGGGTGAAGAAAGAAAAATAAAAGATAAAGGATTGAGATGGAATGGTGGCCAAGTTAAAGGACAAGTTATTTCCTATGGACTATATGATCGCCTTGTATAAGAAACTGCAGAACTTGTGACAGAAGGAGATGTATGTGAAGGAGTTCAGATAAGAGTTTTATAGGTTTTTTATTTGGTCAAGACACACCGATGAAGGAGGGGAAGTAGTAGAGAGATATGTGAATGGGTTAAAATATGCTATTCAAGATGAGATGGGCCTTTCAAGGTTTGAGACAATTAGGGAAGCATACCATCTACATTTGAAAGCCGAAGAAAAATTGATGAGAAAACCCTTTGTCGCCAGAGGTAAAATGACTACTAGGGGTGGAAAGACTGTTCTAGTGAAGGGACAGAGCAATGCAATGAAGAGGGAAGTTATCGAAGAGAGCTGACAAAAAGAGGAGAGATTGACTAGATAAACCACACCAGAATACCGACAAGAGGGTAGGGAGACCCAAGGCCGAGGTGCATATAGTTGAAGGAGGAATACTGGTAAAAGAAAGGAAAATAGACCAATATAGTTTGCTACACATGTCATGAAGTTGGACATAAGGCATATGAATGCTCGACGAATATATGTATTGAGAAAAGGTCGGAGACCAGATGAAGGAATGGTGACATATCTAGCGCAGAGATGAGTTCAATGGTCAGAATTAGTGAAGACGACGAAAAGACGAAAGGGAGTTGAAATCTCACGCCTCGACGAATGTTGGTTCAGTCAAACAGATAGGAGGAGAAGGAGCTGACGCAACGGAAATCTATTTTTCACAAGAGGGTGAAGATCATTGACAAATGTTGTTTGACAATAGTCGATAGAGGAAGTACGGGGAAATTCTTCTGAATAGAAGTAATCGAGAAATTGGGTCTGAAGTGTCGACCACACCGAAGGCCATATAGGATATCATGGTTGCAAAAGGTGCACCATGTGATGGTGACTCGATAATGTCTAATTAATTTCAAAATAAGTTGATTGGAGGAAAATGTATTGTGTGATGTGATTCCAATGGATGCTTGTAATCTATTGTTAGCCATCCGTGGCAGTATGATTGAAACATAATATACAATGATCATGCCAATACGGTTACTGTGTGGAATGAAGATGCTCGATGAAAGTTGGTTCCAATGCAGGAGGATGAAGAGAATTCTGGGAGCCAAAATAAATACTGGGAGAAAAGATTACTAGTGTGCTCATGTAAAGAATTCTTGAAGGAAAAAGAGAAACAAGGGTGTTTCTTTGCCATCATTCCAAATGGGCTTAGTGTGAAGCAACCAATGAAAGTTGTCCCGATGCAAGTTGGAGAAATTTTGAAGGAATTCTGGGACATATTGATCGATGACTAACCGATGAGACTGCCATCGACAGAGAGTATATCACATATGATCGACTTGATCCCAGGTTCGGGTCTGCTAAACAAGGAGCCGCACATAATGATATCAACAAAAAAATTCAAGATAAACTGACAAGTCCAGGTGCTATTGGACAAAGGATTGACAAGGGAAAGTTTGAGTCCATGTGGAGTACAAGCTGTGTTTGTACCACAGAAAGAAGAAGAGTGGAGGCCGTGCAGTGATTCAAGGGCCATCAATAATATTACCATTAATTATAGGTTTCCATTAACGAGGATGGATGACTTGATTGACTATTTGAGTGTAGCTAGATACTTCACCAAGATCGACCTAAGGAGCGGATATCATTATATTAGAATCCGAGAAGGTGATGAATGGAAGATAACATTCAATACAAAGGAAGGGTTGTATGAATGATTAGTTATGCCAATTAGGTTGACGAATGCACCCAACATGCTATGAGGTTAATGAACAACATATTGAATCCATACATGGGAAAATTTGTCATAGACTATCTCGACGACATGCTGATTTTTAGTCATACCAAGGGGGAACATCTGGTACACCTCTGGCAAGTGTTGCAACGACTACAAGAAGAAAAGTTGTTGGTGAATATGAAGAAGTGCTCTTTCATTAAGGAAGAGTTAACCTATCCTGGATTTGTGATCTCTTGAAAAGGGTTGTCGATGGACCTAGACAAGGTCAACGTTTTGCTGGAATAGACAGAGCTGACTAATGTGACAACAGTCAGAAGTTTTCATGGAATTTTGAGTTTCTATAGGAGGTTCATAAGGTATTTTAGTCAGATATGTGCACCATTGATGACATGCATGAAGAAAGCTTAATTCAAGTGGATGAAAGCCACTCGACGAGCCTTCTAGAAGTTAAAGTAGAAGGTGACGGAGAACCCAGTGTTATCTCTCACTGACTTTGAGAAGGTGTTCCAAGTTGACTATGATACAAGCGGAGTAGCGATTGGAGCAATGTTGAGCCAAGAGGGCCGACCAATCACATTTTTAAGTGAAAATTTGGATGAAGCTAAGAAGAAATATTTGGTCTATGACCATGAGTTTTATGCCATTGTTCAGGCATTGAAGAAATGGAGGAACTATTTGCTACCAAAGGATTTCGTGTTATATACTGACCATCAGGATTTGAGGTATTTGAACATCAAGACCAATATAAACCAAAGGAATATGAAATGGGTGGAGTTCCTACAAATTTATACTTTTGTGATCAAACACAAGCTGGGAAAGTTGAAAAAGGTTGACGACATGTTAAGTTGAAGGGCGATGTTGCTGAACAAATCAATTGTTCAGACAAAGGGGTTAGAGTCAATGAAGATATAATACAAAATCGATAAATATTTTAAGGATTCATGGAAGGCATTGACAAAGTCATGGAGTGTTGACAGGACACCATACTTGAATTATTTCCTCTAAGAAGGGTATTTGTTTAAGAGACATCGGTTATGCATCCTCCATGGATCCATGAGGGAGAATTTGACCAGGGAATTACATAGGTGAGGACTAGCAAGACATTTTGGTTTCGACAAGACTAGAGCATTGGTTGAGGGAAGGTACTATTGGCTAGGATTGTAGAAAGATGTACATAAATGGGTGCGACAGTGTAGAGTATATCAACATGCTAAGAGAAGAATTCAGAATGTAGGGTTGTATACACCATTGCTAGTACCGACGAGTCCATGGGAGAACCTTAGTATGGATTTTGTATTAGGATTGCCTAAGACGCTACAAGGTAATGACTCTATATTCGTGGTAGTCAACACATTTTCAAATATGGCACACTTCATTCCACGTCTAAATACAAGTGACGCCATGAATATTGTTGGTTTATTCTTCAAAGAAGTTGTAAGGTTGCATAGATTGCCAAAGAGTATCACTTCAGACAAAGATACTAAGTTCATGGGCCATTTTTAGAGGAATTTATGGAAGAAAATGGACACTAAGTTGCAATTGATTTCTACATATCATCCGAAACCAATAGATAGATAGAGGTCGTCAACAAAAGTCTGGGAAATTTGTTGAGATGTTTGGCATCTGACTGATCAAAACAATGGGAAAATGTGTTGGCACAAGTAGAGCTTTCATATAAAAACTCAGTGAATTGGTCGACAGGAATGAGTCCATTCCAAGTTGTACAAGGGAGAATCCCACATGAAGTGGTCGATTTTGCAGAATTGATGACAATGCAGATGAGTGCATACGCTGAATCATTTGCAGAGCACATGAAGGATGTGCATGACCAGGTAATGAGATGATTACAAAAGCGTAATGCAACATATAAGATGAGAGCAGACTGATAGAGACAACTGCAACCATTTGTAGAAGATGATTTAGTTTATGATTACCTCAAGAATGAAATGTTCCCCATAGGAATGTACAATAAGTTGAATTTGAAGAAGATTAGTCCTTTCAGGATTCTTAGGAAAATATTTGATAATGCTTATGTGCTAGAGCTACCAGAGGAGTTGAACATTTCGTTGACATTCAAGTCGCATATTTGAAAAAGTATGAGAACAAATTGACTAGAGGAGGGGAACCGACTATCGACTAGTAGGAGAATATATTGAGCCGATAAGAAGAACATATTACAGAGGTTCTGGAGGAATGTGTTGTCAGACAAATGAAACAAACTAAGAGGCAAGAATATTTAGTTCAGGGGGAAGGTAAAGGCATTGAAGAATCCACCTAGATTTCAACTGACAAGTTCAACCGATTGATGAAGCAATTGTGTTTTTTTCAAACTAGGGAGAATGATGGAGGGCTATCCCGACCCTTGATAAGTATATTCAAATATAAGAAAGTTGAGTGGCCAACTAAAGGAAAAATCAGTTGAGGTAAAGGAAAAATTAAGTCAGAAGGGGATGAGCCGACAAGTAAGTGTCGAAGGAAAGCAATCAGAGTTAATAGGAAAATCAATCAACGATTAACAGATTAGAAACCAATGAGTTTTATTGTGATAATGTCATAGTAGGGGTAGTTACAAAAATAAATGAGTGGACATGGTGGTAGTTGCAGTAGGACATATCACGCTAGGGGATGAAGCATTTGTAGGTGATATATGAGGAAGGTTGAAATTGCCTAGAATTCTCAAGGGAATTCTAGAAGAAGATTTGATTGAACTAGGAAGGCTATATATAGGATATTTGTTGCTAGAGTGTGAAAATTAATCCCAAGCTTAGATCAATTGAACTCACAAAATTGCTTGAAAAACATGCATAGATCCACTCAAATTGGAGACTGAAATTGGTGCATAACACAAAATTGCATTGCATAAGTTTACATTAGACAATCGTATAAAGTAATAGGTTGTCCAAATGTATAATTACATCAGAGATTCGAATTCCTAAGTAGTCAAGTTGAATCCTCACAAAAGCAGGCTTACTGAAAGTAAAAAAATCCCCCCTAGGTGGATAAAACACTTTCCAAACCAGTCAAGGAGGTCACAAATCGGATGAATGAAGTGTATTAGGTGATAAGTGATGGAAAGTGAATATAATCATGCTTCCATGAGAGAAAAATATGGAGGATGAGATGTGCAAAAAACAAGGCAGTTGCCATGTGGCTAGCTTTCACCTTTTGCCTTAAAAGTTGCTTAAAAGCAACCAAACTCAAAAAAGGTAGGAATGCGCACTTATTAAACTAGCCAGTCTACTAAGTTGCAAGAATATTATCCAAAATCATATGAAGGCTCTCATGGAGGCATTTTATGCAAGTTTTGACCAAATGGTGCAAGTGGATGCCAACTAGCCAGTGTAGGATCTAGGAAATTAATAAAAAAGATAAATTATTTTAACTTAAGTATGGGAATGGGTTTTTGGTTATTCTAACACCCCCTCTTAAGCCCAAATTAAGTGAAATATCAGAAATAAACCATATATATAGGGCTTATAACCAAGGCTTAGTCACCCTTTACATACTGCTTGTCCATACAAAACAAGGAAAGAGGCAAAACCACAAAGGGGAAAATCCTCCCTTAAACATGGACATGAACAAAAATGTGTGATATCTTGTTTTCAATCAGTCTTCACCATATGATCAACTATGCCTAGCAGTGATTTGAGATTGCTGAATGTCTTCTCAGAAAACTCTTAGGTGAAGATGTCTACAACTCGCTCAGATGATGTGTAGTAGTGCAAAGAAATGATCCCATCATGCACAAGTCCTCTAATGTAGTGCATATGGATCTCTATGCGTTTGGTTCACTGCCTCTGTAATGGGTCTGGTGAGATTCAAATAGTACTTTGGTTTTCACAATAAATGAATGTGTAAGTGTTAGATTCGATCCCAAACTCTCCAAGTATTCCCCGCAACCACAAACATTGAGTAACTGCATTCAAAACTCCTTTGTATTCTACCTCTGTAGAAGAAAGTGCAATGGCACTTTGATTTTTACTTGACCAACTGATTGGTCCACCTGCAAGCATAAACACACATCCATAAGTTTATTTTATATTAGTGTTATCACCTTCCCAATTAGAGTTAATAAAACCAACTAACTCTAGGTCATATTTTGCAACATAGTGAATCCCATGAGTCTTTGTTCCTCGTACAAAGTGTAAGATTATTTTTGCTGCCCTCCAATGGAAATCATGTAGATGATACATGTTTCTAGATGAAACACTCACCGCATAATAAATATCAGGTCGAGTGTGAGTCAAATAGAGCAAACAACCAACTAGCTGCCTATACAATGTGTTGTTTATCAAAGGAGTTGAATTCGCTTGTTCAAGCTTAACTCTCGAAAGAAAAGGAGTCTTGCTTGGCTTGAAATACTTCATGTTGAACTTTATTAGAAGGTCTGAAGCATACCTTGATTGATGTACTTTGATTCCAAGGTTTGATTGAGAAACCTTAAGCCCCAAAAATTGTCTTAATAGTCCTAAATCAGTCATGGAGAAGGCATGGTTCAATGCATCCTTAAAGGAGGAAATTTCTTTCATGGAACTTTGTGTGATCAAAAGGTCATAAACATACAAAAAACTAATTGTGATTGAACCATTACTCATCTTCAAATAGACATTTGGATCAGACTTGCATCTACTAAAGTTCAATGATAGCAGAAACCAATCAATCTTGGCATACCAAGCTGTGGGAGCTTGTTTTAGCCCATATAGTGATTTATTCAACCTGCACACAAGAGATGGATTAGTAACAAAAAATTCTGGATGTTGCATATATATATATATTCTTTGATATCTCCATGTATAAATGCACTCTTCACATGCATGTGATGTACCTCCCATTGCTTGGAAGCTGTAATGGCCAAAACTAATCTTATGTGTTGATGTATTTGTAACTTCAGAATGTATTCACTTGTATATTTCATGTATTGTACCTTGATGTTTATTCTGGGAAGTATATATAACGTAATTGAGTCATGTGATGCCCCGATGTTCCGATTGGGAGGTTCTATAATGTAAACAAGTCATGTCAACTCATTATGGGTAACCCTCCTATTGTTCAAGGGTTAAAGTCCCTGCAGTTGTGGGGCCCTAGGGTTATTAGACTCTCCTAGAGAAGTAGGCCCTAGTGAGTCATTTTCAAGTCAGGAATTAGTATAAATAGAGAGTGAGCCTCTATATTTATCAAACACTCACTCACACTCATTTATAGCGCATAGCTGAGGAAGAATAAGTTGCTGGGGCTAGAGAGAAAGAGGCTACTGTTGTCGGGATATCATCTTACTGTTTTTGGGGCTTTGATTCTGGTGCTGATTCTATCTCTGAGGAAGTTGCGGGGTTTTCTCCTTTATGGTTTCCCCGAGGAAAATATTTGTGTTCATTGTCTCATGTGTTTGATTGTTGTGCTTTTTATTCTCTCAGTTAAGATCCTAAATTAATGCTAGCTTAAATGATGAAAATATAACATGGTATCAGAGCTAACCTGAGAAGAAGACATTGTGCAGTTATAGAAACTAGGGATTCCTACTTTTTGGACCTCTCTCCACATATTTTCAGCAAAATAAGGTTGGGATGACTCTCCTCCCCAGGGCGCATCTTTCTGTCGAAGCAGAATCTGATTATGAGCATTTTTAGTTTTTGACCCGACACTGCTACCAGAAATTAGGGCTTTCCACAGAAGCGAAACTTTTGAGTGAGCCCAGGCTTGGATTGATCTCCTCCTTAAAATTGAATTTTAGAGATCAAGATCAAATATTTTGGTTGGATAGAACTTCGAGAAAGTAAAACCTTAATCTGCTCCTAAACCAGCTCTACAGAAATTCAGCTCTAGATCCAGATCCGACATCTTATCTTGGTAAGATCTAAATATTTTGTACTTCCCTTTGAGGTTCTCAGTTAAGATGTCTCATCATACCAAGCTTGATGAAAAGCTTGAGGGAGCTAATAACTTCCGAGCTTGGAAGTATAGGATCTCCTTGGTCCTGGAAGAAAATGAGTTGGACTCCTACATCAATGAGGAGATTCCAGTTCCAGAGGGAGATGAGGTTAAGTACTTACACAAGAAGAAGTTGGTTATGGCTAAGAGCATTATTGCTGATTCAATCAAGGATCACCTCATACCACATGTGTCCTCCCTTAAGACACCTAAAGCTATGTTTGATGCCCTAACCAAACTTTTTGAAGGAAAGAACATAAACCGGAATATGAGCTTAAGGAACCAGTTGAAGAATGTGAAGATCCAAAATGGGGATACCATATAGTCATACTTCACAAGGGTCTCCCAGATAAAAGAACAAATTGAAGTAGTGGATGAAGAAGTGGAGAATGCAGAGATTGTAATGACCACCTTGAATGGTCTCCCTAGGACATGGGACTCTTTCATTCAAGGGATCTGTGCCAGAAAGAAGTTATTCAAGTTCAACAGACTATGGAAAGGATTCTCTCAAGAAGAAGCTTGGATAGTAGCTCGAGAAGAAAATATGGGAAGTGAAGATCAAGCTCTCACAATACAATCCAAGAAAACCAGAACTAGTGACCATAGAGGTAAGCACTCTCACTAGAAGAGTAACTTTAGAAAGCCTAGAGATATGTCTAAGTACATTTGTTATACATGCGATAAAAGAGGACACTTTGCTAGAGATTGTCCTAGAAACAAAAATTAGCTCTCACAAGAAGAAGGGAAACAAGAGAAGACATCATGCTCATGCTGCAGAAGATGATGAACCTTCCACAAAGAGAACTAGACAAGATGGTGATGATTCTTCAAGTGATGAAGAATATGTTCTGATTTCCGCTCTCATGGGAACTATCACACATGGCAGCAATGATTGGCTTATAGATAGTGGTGCTTCCAAGCATATGACAAGATTCAAGGAATCCTTTGTGAAACTATTTGAACATGAATCACCTCACAAGGTGAAACTTGGAGATAACTACCAGTATCCAATAAAAGGTAGCGGTGAATCCTCATATAAGCTAGACTCTGGAAAGTCTATCTAGATGAAAGACGTATTGTTTGTACCTGGACTAAAGAAGAACCTCCTCTCCATATCTGCATTGGATGCAAAAGGAATGAGGATTGCATTTGTAGATGGCCAAGTCCTCATGTGGCCAAAGGGAAAGTCTTTTGATGATGCAGTAGTGATTGAGGAACAAGAAGGAGGACTATACAAATTGAAGGGCCAACCAGAACAAGCTTTGGTTCATGACTCGGTAGAACCAAATGAGCTTTGGCATAGAAGGCTTGCACATGTGCATTATAGAGCACTACCACTTGCAAGCAAAGCTGTTGAAGGTCTCCTAGAAATGTAGACAAAACATGAAGGTGTATGCAAAGGATGTGCAAAAGGGAATAACACAAAGAAGACATTTCCAAGTAGCGAGAGCAAGGCAAAAGGAATCTTGCAAATCATCCACTCCGATGTATGCGGTCCGATGTCATCCAGTTCATTAAGCGGGTATGTATACTATGTTTCTTTTATTGATAATTTTTCTAGGAAGACATGGATATAATTTATGAAGAACAAAGATGAAGTATTCAACAAGTTCAAGGAATTCAAAGCCTTGATCGAGAACCACACTGAAAAGAAGATCAAGACCTTTCGATCAGATAATGGTGGAGAATTCACATCAAATGAATTCAAAGAGTTATGCAAAGACTTAGGGATTAAGAGGGAGTTATCCACTCCATATAATCCACAACAGAATGGGATTGTAGAAAGAAAGAATAGAACGATCATGGAAGCAGCAAGGGCCATGCTTCACGATCAAGATATTCCCATGCATTTATGGGCATAAACTGCCAAAACAATGGTATATGTACATAACCGTTCTCCACACAGAGTACTCGAGAACAAGACACTTGAAGAAGTCTTCTTCGGTAAGAAACTAGAAGTTAGCCATCTCAGAATATTTGGCTGTCCTGTGTACATACATATTTCGAAAGAAAAGAAGACGAAGTTAGATCCTTCAGGAAACAAGGGTATATTTGTGGGATACTCTTAAAGCTTGAAGGCTTACAAAATATTCTTCCCAGGATTCAAGAAGATCGACATCAGCAGAGAAGTAACATTTGACGAAGATTCAGCCTACATCAAATCCAGAAAGAGACCAACTGAAGAACCTGAAGAAACAGAAGCACCCAGAATTCAGGATACAACCATGAATGAAGAAATTCAAGAAGAGGACCGAGAATTAGAAGAACCTCAAGAACCTGTGAATCCACCTCAGGAGAAGAATCCTCACAAGAGGAAACCTGCTTGGGTACGTGAAATTATCCAAGGTGCAGAAGATATGGAGCTTCAAAAGAAACACATAGAGGAAGGAAGAGAACTAGGTCCTGCTCCAGTTATGTAGCCCTGCTATGTGACATTATTGATAAAGAACCTTCCAACTATGAAGAAGCAGTAGAAATAAAAGAATAGAAGGATGATATGATCGAAGAGTATCAATCGATAATGAAGAATGATGTTTGGGATGTTGTCCCAAGACCAGAGGGGAAGTCGGTTGTAACTTCCAAATGGGTCTACAAGATCAAGCATGTTGCAAATGGCAGCATAGAGAAACATAAAGCAAGGTTCGTGGCTCGTGGCTTCTCCCAGAAAGAAGGAATAGACTATGAAGAAACTTTTGCACCTGTAGCTAGATACACTTCCATCACATCAGTACTTGCTCTAGATGCAGTGATGAAATATAATATAGACGAGATGGATGTCAAGACTTCCTTCTTGAATGGTGTAGTAGAAGAGGAAGTGCATGTGGAGCAGCCACTCAGTTTTGAGACACATGATAGGGAGTCTCATGTGTGTAGATTAAAGAAATCCCTGTACAGTTTGAAACAGGCACCCAGGACATGGTACGACATAATTGATGGATTTTTATCTAGTTTGGGCTTTACCAAAAGTAAAGCAGATTCCAACCTTTACTACAAGGTTGAAAAGGGTAACCCAGTGATATTCCTACTGTATGTGGATGATCTGTTTGTAACAGGTATGGATGGGTTGATTGCTGATACTAAGAGGAATCTTGCTGCCGAGTTTGAAATTAAAGACTTGGGTATGATGCACTATTTTCTAGGCATGGAGGTGTAGCAGAATGCGGATGGAATCTGCCTCGGATAAGGGAAGTATGCAGTAGAGATCCTGAAGAGGTTTGGGATGATGGACTGCAAAGCCATAACCACACCTATGGCATCGAACCTGTAGCTATTGAGTGATGCTTCATCAGAAGCGATTGATGCTACGATGTATTGTCAGATGATTGGATCCTTGATGTACCTGACAAACATGAGACTAGATATTTGCTTTGCTGTGAACACCTTGAGCTAGTTCTTGACAAATCCAAGACATGTTCACTTGATTGCTGCAAAGCATATTCTGAGGTATCTGAATGGTACAGTTGATTATGGGCTCAAGTACGAGGCGGATAAGAAGATTAACCTGGAGGGTTATGTTGATTCAGATTGGGAAGGTAGTGGCATTGATAAGAAGAGCACTTCAGGATGCCGCTTCAGTATGGGATTAGGTGTGATCTCTTGGTTTAGCGGGAGGTAGTCCCGTGTGGCACTGAGTACAGTTGAAGCAGAGTATGTCATAGCTTGTTCAGCTAGTTGTGAGGCAATGTGGTTGAGAAAGCTACTGTCTAATTTATTTGATCTCCAGTTGGATGCTACTTGTATATATTACGACAACCAGAGTTGTGTGAAGTTGTCGAAGAACCCGGTGTTCCATGACAAGTTGAAGTATATCGAGATCAAGTATCACTATATCAGGGATATGGTGCAGAGAGGAGCAGTGAAGCTCTAGTATGTAATGACAGACGAATAGATAGCTGATGTGTTGACGAAGCCATTGGCCATAGTGAAGTTTGAGTACTTCAGGGAGAAG
The DNA here is from genome assembly GCA_001517045.1 of Pseudotsuga menziesii. Taxonomy (NCBI): domain Eukaryota; kingdom Viridiplantae; phylum Streptophyta; class Pinopsida; order Pinales; family Pinaceae; genus Pseudotsuga; species Pseudotsuga menziesii. The sequence goes on along the minus strand of LPNX011070698.1, from coordinate 179,070 downwards.
CATGGTGTTCTCTAAATCGAGGTTCCCTCCAAAGGGAAATGATGAGACCTAGAGCCATTCTGACATGGTGAGAGGTTTAGGTTCCTTCCATGGTTAGATGTAAGGGTTGAGCCATTCTGTCATGGTGAGAGGATTGGTTCCTTCCATGTCATATGTGAGTGCTGAGCCATTCTGATGTGACTGTAGGATTGGTTCCTACATGATCATATATAAGTGCTGAATGCCATTCTTGGAATGGAGGCACCTGGTCAGCTACTAGGAATACTCAGCTTGGTGCTGAGATGTCATTCTCTGGGAGAATGGAGGCACTTGGTCAGTTACCAGGAATCCTCAGTCTGGGACTGAGAGCCATTATGGCGTGATGTGTTTACACATGGTCAGATGTAAGTGTAGTGCCCTTTCGATGCGGTGTGTTCACACATGGTCGGATGTAAGTGTAGAGCCCTTCCGATGTGGTGTGTTCGCACATGGTTGGATGTAAGTGCAGAGCCCTTCTGATGCGGTGTGTTCACACATGGTAGGATATAAGTGCTGAGCCATTTTGGCGCGATATGTTTACACATGGTCAGATGTGAGTGTTGGGCCTTTCTGACAAGATGAGGTCAAATGTGAGTGCTGGGCATGCCTTTCTGACAAGATGAGGTTAGATGTAATAGCTAGGTAGACCATTCTGAATTAGGGTAAAATATAAGCACTGAAGAAGACCTACACGAAGACTAGGCCTACAACCAACATAAAAAAGGGTTGGCACTGTAGAACTTCCTGTGACGAGAAGAATCAAGAGATAGCACCGATGATGATGATCTAGACTTGATGATGATCAGACCAAGCGACGATCTAGATTTGATGATGATACAATGATGATGATCCAACAGTGATGATCCGGATCTAGTGATGACCTAGATCCTGTGATGAAGAAGACTTGAAGATGAAGAATACTTGAAGATGAAGAAGACTTGAAGATGAAGATGACTTGAAGATGAAGAAGACTTGAAGATGAAGATGACTTGAAGATGAAGAAGACTTGAAGATGAAGACAACTTGAAGATGAAGATGACGAGATGATCCAGTCGATACAGAGAAGAAGACCAGTGCTGAAAATTGTGTCGAAAGAATACCTTCCTAGTTAAGAGGGAGTGTTGATGTATTTGTAACTTTAGAATGTATTCACTTGTATATTTAATGTATTGTACCCTGATGTTTATTCCAGGAAGTATCTATAATTTAATTGAGTCATGTCATGCCTCGATGTTCTGATCGGGAGGTTCTATAATGTAAACAAGTCATGTCAAGTCATTGTGGGTAACCCTCCTATTGTTCAAGGGTTAAACTCCTCGCAGTTGTGGGGCCCTAGGGTTATTAGACTCTCCTAGAGAAGTCAGCCCTAGTGAGTCATTGTCAAGTCGAGAATTAGTATAAATAGAGAGTGAGCCTCTCTATTTATCACACACTCACTCACACTCAGTTGTAGCGCATAGCTAAGGAAGAAGAAGTTGATGGGGCTAGAGAGAAAGAGGCTACTGCTATCGGGATATCATCTTACTGTTTTTGGGGCTTTGCTATTGGTGCTGATTCTATCTCTGAGGAAGTTGTGGGGTTTTCTCCTTTATGGTTTCCCCAAGGAAAATCTTGGTGTTCATTGTCTCATGTGTTTGATTGCTGTGCTTGTTATTCTCTCAGTTAAGATCCTAAGTTAATGCTAGCTTAAATGATAAAAAATCTAACATTATGGAATCCATCTTTTCCACTTGTGCAAAGGTATCATTCTAGTCAATGCCTTGGAATTGGGAGAATCCCTTGGCCACTAACCTTGCCTTATACTTCAGAGGAGATCCATCAACAACAAACTTTGTCTTTAATACCCATTTGCACTTGGCTAGCTTTCTCCCTGGTGGAAGATTGACTAGTTCCCATATTTCATTCTTAGGGAGCGAATGATATTATTATTTCATGGTTGTTTTCCATATTGGATATTCTGATGTTTCTTCATATTCTTTTGGATCCAATTCAACCATAAAATAACACCTCTCATCAAAGCATGGGTCCTTGATAGAAAGGGCACTCTTGAATTGAGATCTAGTTCTTCCAGGATCACTAGGATTACCAGCTAGTTCCCCAGATGCTTGAATGGTATGTGCTGCCCAATTTGGTCATGTATGAGTGTTAGGATATGCAATTAAATATTCGTTATCAGACATAACATAATCATAAATATTATTATAGCCTTCACTTACAACCAGAGGTGGAGTTGGTGAAGACGATTCTCCAATTTCTGCTGCTGGCATGGGATCTTCTTCAAACTGAACAGTCATTTCAATGAAGGATTTATGAGTGCTCATGTTGATCAGCTTATAACCTTTGTAATATTCTAAATACCCTACAAATAAGCACCCTTTACTTTGGTGTTTAGGGCATGAAGTGTGAGAACTTGTACACTTTAGAGCTATGATCAACAAAACCTTTTGCTATGACTCTACCATTCGAAATTTCAGTGATTTCAACATAATTGAGAGTGAAGAAAACCTTCTTAGGAGATCCAGTGTGTGTCATCTGATAAATTGACAAGATATTAGAAACAATACATGTGACATACAAAACATTATTGGAGGAACCATGGTCAATATCTATTCTACCCTTTCCCTTACTTTCAGTTTAAGAATCATCTCCCAAAACAATTTTTGGACCATTCGGATCATCAAGAGAGGAGAAGGCCTCCCTTGTTGAAACCATGTGTCTCAAAGGTCCAAAATCAATGATAAAGGAAGAATATCTTACAGTGATTTCTACAAGTGCATGAACTCTCTCCTTGTCTTCAGAACTTGATCCCCATCCCTTCTTATTTGCACCTTCAGGAAGAGAGATGTTGTGCTTTTCAAGGATTTGAGTCAACATATATATTTGTTTCTTCATGTAAGAGATGTCAGTATGATAGCCCTTACCACAATATGCACACTTACGCATTTCACCTTTACCTTTCTTCTTCTGGGAATTCTTCTTCTTGGAGTTTGAAGACTCCTAATGAGAATTGGACTTGTCTCCCTTTTGATCAAGAGGATTCTCTGACTTCTTCTTGCCTTTGGAATCCACCTTTGAATCTCCAACAACCAAAGCTTGATATTTGGAAGGCTTGATGGTGCCCATCATAACCAACTTGTCTTGCTTCTTGGTCAAGGATTCCCTTGAAATCTGCTAGTGAAGGCATCTTCCAGGTTTGTGCTATCAACTTTGTGGCATGGAAGGTCGATACAAATGCTAAATAGTCAGGGCCAAGATTTGAAATTATGGCCAAGTCTAGTTTCTCACCCTTCGTTTCGATACTACACTGTTTCAGCTAAAGAACAAGAGCTTTGAAATTGGAGAAGTAGAATTGTGAGGACTCGAAATTGCTTGGACTCGGTGAATAAGCTCATTCTCCAGTGAATTTCCTCTCATTTCACATGTCTTTCCAAATAAGGTTTGGAGTTTCTCCCATACATTATTTGGTGATGTTAATCCATCAAGATGGAAAAGAAGGTATTTGGAAATGCTGAGACGTAAGAGACCATACACCTCATCTCTCTTATTGTGCCACTTGACATTCTATGTTGTTGCATTGGGATTAGCTTTAGTTTCCATGGTCACTCAGAAGAGGCCTTTAATCCTCATCAAAATCTCCATTCGTTCCTTCCATTTGAAGCAGTTGAATGGAGTTAAGATGATAGGTTGAGATTGATCCATTTCTTCAGCAACTACGCCCTTAATAAACTGAATGTGCTCCCTGAGAGAGTGATGTCGATCCTGCAAAAGAAATAATAAAGGAAAAAAATTGATCTAAGGTAGCTCTAATACCATGTGAAAATTAATCCCAATATTAGATCAATTGAACTCACAAAATTTCTTGGAAAATATGCATAGATCCACTTAAATTGGAGATTGAAATTGGTGCATAACACAAAATTGCATTGAATAAGTTTACATCATCCAAAATTATAAAGTAATAGGCTGTCCAAATATATAACTACATCAGATATTTGAATGCCGAAGCAGTCAAGTTGAATCCTCACAAAAGCAGGCTTGCTAAAAGTAAAAAATCCCCCCTAGGTGGATAAAAAACTTTCCAAACTAGTCAAGGAGGTCAAGAATCGGCTGAATGAAGTGTATCAGCTGATAAGTGATGGAAAGTGAATATACTCATGCTGTAAAGAGATAAAAACATGGAATATGATTTGTGCAAAAAACAAGGCAGTTGCCATGTGACTAGCTTTCACCTTTTGCCTTAAAAGCTACTTAAAAGAAGTCAAACTCAGAATAAGGTAGGAATGCACACTTACTAAACTGGGAATTCTATTGAGTTGTAAGAATATTATCCATAATCATATGAAGGTGCTTCTGGAGGCATTTTAGTCAAGTTTTGACCAAATGGTGCAAGTGGATGCCAAGTATCTAGTGTAGGACCTAGGAAATTAATAAAAAAGTTTAATTATTTTATCCTAAGTATGGGAATGGGTTTATAGTTATTCTAACATAGAGAAGGGGTTCTGGTTTTGGTTGTTTCTATTGCTTCTATCCATGAGTGTAAAAGATAGTTGTGCTACTATATAACAGTCGCTTCGACTGAGTAACACAACATCGACTCTGAGTGTAACATTTTTGTAAAATTTCATTTGCAAAGTATTAGAAGCTATAATTATTGACATTATCTATGTTGTGTTGTGTGTGGGTGTTCACTTTTATTTTCTTGTGTGCTTTGATCGGTAAACCAGTCGGCCATTTGAGCCGACAACACTGTTGGAATCAAATGGTATCAAAGTTGCATGACTCTAAAAGGTGGGCAATCGAGAACTGTTAGCGTCACATTTCTAAACTTTCTCTAATACTACATGCTAATGGTTCGATTGATTTTATGAGTCATAATTTTATTGATTAGTTGATTAGAAAAATGGGAAAAACTACCATTCATATGCCCACAAGTAATCAATGTCCCACCTAAATTGTTGCAACCTCAACACAAACCTCAAAAGATGTTTATGTTTAGTTGGTTGCTTAGAAATACAATGGCAACTTGAAGGAAAGAAAAAGTTTAAGAAAAATAACTCTAATGCTAAGGATGGGGAAACTCAAAAATCTAATTCCAATGTTGAAGGTAAGAAAGAAAATAAAAAACTCAAGTTTCCTTGTACAATTTATCTCGAAGACCATCCTACCTATGGGTATCCCAACTTGGACTAGGTTCATCATTACTTGACCAATGGTGGGTTATACAACATCTCATGGTCCTCACTCATCCTTTTCATCCTTAGTATCAACATATGGTTGTCACAAATATTGCACCACTATAAAGGGGCATCAGGGCACCCCCCCACAAAGGTGCAATACCTCAACTACCAACATCTTCAATGCTTGAAATTACAACAAGATTGAGGTCATACATTTGGATATCAAGTATTCTCTGCCTCAAACCTAGTGGTTCTCTCCAGATTGAGAAACCGCCTAATGGCATAATGCCTATACTCAATAAATGATCCTTGCATCAATTGACACATAATCCCAATGCATGAGAAACTCAAAACTATATTATAGGTGAATATCTTACTTAGGTTCCTTTCACAATGTCAACCCTATAACTTCTACAAAGTTTCACACTATATCAACAAGCATTGTTAAAGGAAATCGATGGAATCGAACCTACAAATTCTCGTATGTTGATGTTTGACCCAGACTAGTCATATGTGAGGCTACCTGCCATTATCACATTTAGATCTAAGTTTCATTGTGAGGGATACAAATATTTAGATGTGGCATTAATGAAGAAGACTCTACTTGTATCATGACATTAATTTACCAGAGAGCTTTGGGATGCCTAGAGATAACTTCATCATTGACACCGTTGAAATATTTTCAATGGTTAGTCTTTTAAACTACATGGAATCATTATTTCCATTCCATTCACATCAAGGGGGAGACAACCTCAATTGAAGTAAGAGTGGTAAATGCATCACTCGACTATAATCTTCTTCTAGGATGCAAATGGTCATATGCAATGATGGCTATCATATCTCTATTTTCCATGTTATTCATTTTGTGCATGAAGGAAAAATCATTACCATTTACTAGTTAAATCATTGCACTCTTGATTCTATAATTAACTCAGAATCAACTATTTAATTTATCGATGATTAGAAATCAACTTTAGATAAAATTGACAAATCAATCTTCAAAGGTTCATCTTTTATGTGTGGTTTTACCTTACCCTTGTAAATTTGCTATATAAACACTTCCCCCATCTTTACCATATCTTCCATCACCAACACGACCATGGATCATAATCAATGGGTACTTCCTAGCATGTCTAAGATCAATACTATGGAAATAAATATTTCTTTGTCTATAGTCAAATATTCTTATCAATCCATTCATGTGGTTTTCAGATACATTGATCAAAATCTCCACTTGTAGGAGAAGTACAATACATATAGCTTACTCATTTGGGTTGTCATATATCCTCCTTCTAATGATTTTTTTGATGTGGTCTTGCCTTAAGATGAATCCACCATGGAAACATTGTCAAATACATAGTGACCCTAGGAATATATGCACCATCGATCATCTTTTTTACATGAGACTGAGAAGATCGAGGTCATCCTTGAAAGCCTCATTCATCTAGGAGATAATGATCGGTACCAATGCCATATTCTTACATAATATGTGTTTGTAGATGGTAATTTGGCTATCATTTAAGAAATAATGCATATTGATATCTCCATCAAACTTGACATAGATGATAACATTATCATTGACACTAACTGTTCTTCTCGAGAAATTAAGGAGTATGTTACCCTCTCCATATAATTCATGATGTTTTTTCTAGGAGATATTGATTGGTACCGATGCCCTATTCTTGCATAGGATGTGTTTGTAGATGGTAGTTTGTCCAAAATTTAAAAAATGATGCCTATTGATGTCTCCATCAAACTTGACATAGTTGTTAACATTCTCATTGGCACTGACTGTTATTCTTGAGAAATTAAGGAGTAAACTACCCTCTCCAAATAATTTCATGATGTTTTTGATTGGTTCTTTGAAGAAATGCTCAACATCTATCCCCGGATCATCGAACATGAGACTTAAACTTATGATAATGTTAAATCATTTAGAAAAAAGATTAGGATGATCAAATAGAATAAATCAATCGACCGAGGGAGAGGTGGAAAATGAAATCTACATTGGCTTCATATATCATATCCCCTTGAAATAATGGGCATCTAACCATGTTCTAGTGGATAATAAACATGGTACGATTCGATTTTGCACTGAGTTTATGGATTTAAACATATCTTGTCCTAAAGACAACTACCCTACCCCATTCATTGATCAGATTATTAATTAGTGTGCCAAAAACACTATCTTTTAATTTATGGATGGCTTTTCTGGCTATAACTAGATCAAGGTTCAACCTAAAGATCAACATAAAACAACCTTTATTTGTCCTTGGGGCACACTTGCTTATTGAAAGACGTCATTTAGTCTTAAAAATGTTGTAGCCAAATTTTAGTGGGCCATTCCCTATGCATTTCATGATATTAATCATATTGTTAAGGATTATTTAGATGATTTAGTTGCTTGCACTCAACATTGGACCGTAACATCGAACTCATCTATGTGCAATTTTTGAATAGTGTTGTTATTATAACATTCGATTAAAAACCCATAAATTCATATTTTGTGTGGTTTCTATGATAATGCTTGGGTTTATTGTGTCCAAGCATGGTATCATGGTTGATCCCTTCAAGGTGGAAGCAATAGTTCAATTGATTAGACAACTTCAAAATTTGCAAGGGAAAACAAACTTATTGCGAAGGTTCATATCTAACTATTTAATGAATTTTGAAAAGTTTTATGTACCTGTTGAAATAAGGCGTGTCATTTATTTGGGATGATCAATCCCAACAATCCTTTGATGGCTTGGAAACTTCTATGGTGTCTACTCCCTTGTCACATCCTTTGGATTACACAAATGATTTTTTGTTATACCTTGTAGTTACAAAGTCAACCATTAGCATAGTCTTGATCCAAGAAGATGAATCACAACAAGAACATGTGATCTTATACCTAAGTAAGGGACTCATTGGTCTTCAGTTGAGATATTGCCACGTTAATAAATTGGCGTTGGTAGCAGTGCATGTTTTCCAAAGACTTAGACTTACAATTTTCCTAGATACATGCTTGTTTTGGTAGAGTCTAAGCCTATGCAAAATATTCTAACTCGATGAATATTAGGGGGAAAATATTCAAAATGGATTGTCATCCTCAAGAGTTTGAATTAGAGTTTCTTGCATCCAAATCGAAGAAGTCCTTAGTCTTTGTTAATATAATGTCTAAGTTACCTAGAGATAATGAGAATATTGTTGTTGATGAGTTCTTGATGGATGATACTTTATTCTTCATTTCCTCTTTGGATGCTTGGTATGGAGATATCCTAATATATATTCAAACTCAGATGTGTCCCTATCATTTATGGCATGATGAACATTGATAGATTATCCATCGATACAGGAACATTCTGATTAGTAGAGGCACTTTGTATTGTTGAGGAATCGATTTTATCTTGTCTCGTTGTTTAATTCATAAGGAAGCTAAGATGGTTTTAAATCAATGCCATGCTAGAGCATGTGGTGGTCATATTTTTGGAATGGAAACAAGCCATAAAATTATATCTTCAAGTTAATTTTGGCCCTTAATATTCAAATATTGCATTAAATTAGTCCAAAATTGCCACCCTTTTCAAGTTTTTAGGATCTTCCCTTGATCCTCTTCACCTTGTAGTTAATGTCAACCCCTTTGCAAAGTGGGAAGTTGATTTCATGATGTGTAAGCTAGTATCCATGAATGATCAGCATTGCATTATCAACATCATTGGCTACTTCACCAAGTGGGCTAAGGCCACGCCCACCTTAATTAATGACGATGTTTTTCATATTTAATCACATAATTACTCGGTTTGGTGTCCCTAGAGAAATTACCATGAATTGTGTATCTCATTTCCAATTACATGTAGTGAAAACTATCCCCTAAGTTAGGTTTTTGGCAAGAGAATTATTTGCCTTCTTATCCTTAATCCACTGACTAGATTTAAGTTATGAGAAAATATTTAAAAACTATGTCGCAGAGGATAATAAACAAAAATAAAACCGACTGTCACTTGATGCTTTTTTCTACTCTATGTGCTTACCTAAATTCAGTAAAAACTACCATGGTATTTTCTCCTTTCCATCTTGTTCATGGCGTGGAAGCATATTTATCAATTGAATGTGAAATACATTCATGTAAACTAGTTGTTGAATTCCTTCTGGAAACCTCAGATGAAGAATAATGTATCAAATACTTAGAACAACTTGACAAGCACCACTAAGATGCAAAAGTGGCCAATGAGACTCTTCAGAAAAGCATCAAAGTGCAATATGACAAGAGTGTTTATCCTTGAATCTTTTTTTGAAAGTGACTTAGTCTTGGTTTATGACCAAGTTCATGATAAATTAAGGGCTGGGAATTTTAACCCAGATAGAATGGTACTTACATTGTGAGCAGAGTGTTGTTAAATGGGGCATATGATGTATTTTACAATGAGGGGTTTTCTTTGGTAGAACCGCGGAATGGGTTCTACCTAAAGAAATAGTATGTGTGAGCATTTGTTCTCTATGATTCCATGTAACATGTTGTACTCTAAAATTTATATTTTAGACATTTTTCTCCTTTTTTATCACTTACCTTCCTTAGGGTCATTGCTTATCATGATTTGGTCTCAACCTTATAGATTACAATGAGTTCCCCTTTATACATAGGATTAACAGATGGTGCTTGTTGTCATGCTTCAAACATTACTTCTATTGCATGGGTGTTTTTTCACCCACCAACCAACTTGTGAATTCTATTGGTGTTTGTCTTGGTTCCACAACCAATAACGCCGATGTATATAGTTCCATTACCCATATTATCATAAAGGCTATCATTCTCACCATCTATTTGCATTCTTAGTTAGTAGCGTCTCAATTAAATAACATTACTAGGTTTGCGATCCTTTCATTTATAGGAACTTTTTATGGGTACACCTTCTTGATTGACAATTTGAATTTGTCACTTACATTCACATTGCAATAATATTTAATGCTTGCCTTATTTTTAGGTAATTTTATCATTAATTTCCATCTATTACATTAAATTATGTTTGATAAAGCATTATTGTAAAATGAAAACCATGGAATTTAATGCATACCCCATTTGAAGTTGTATAAGTAGAACCCACAAAATTGTGTGTGTGTAAATGGAAATGTACCATCATGTCTATACAAAAAAATAATATACAATGTCTATATATATCATAAGGCTATATATACTTGCATAGATACATAAATGGCCGAGAGTACACAAAGTGAAGAGACAACCTAGGATCTAATAATTTGACTCCTCTGCATGCTCATTGTGGTAACATAACACAATGGTCGCTACCTACCCCAAAAATTTGATCATCCTTAAAGGAACCCCAAACACATGACATCACAACTACCTAAGTACCTCCTAAATACATGTCATAGGTACTATGATGGTGAGTCCCTCTAGGTTCCTATGCGCATTGTGCAGGGTTTTGACAACATCCTTGTCCTTAGAATTGACCTTTGGTTGTTCTTACTCTCTCACACATTGCTTGTTATGAGGCATCCTCACAAGCCACATTGGATCAACATCTGTGCCATGAAGAGTTGATATGGTTAGTACACATTGCATCTTTCAAAAGTAAAAATAAAAATAAAAATAATTTTTTTTTACATAATAAAAAAAAATCCTAAAAATTAAACAATTTCAAAAACGCAAAAGCAATATGAGAGCAATAGAAAGGAAATTATTCTTACTTACACGGACCCATTAGACAACAGGAGGAAATTCTAGTCGAGTATCATGCATGAAGTCTATTCATGCATAGGAATAGTCATCTACTATGCTGATCCAATCTATCCACCAACCAAAGAAATATAGATAAAAAGTACTCATAGGTAGTCCACCTCATAAGCAAACCATAAGATCACTTCATTGTCGCATATTAGGATCTTGTATCCCAAGTCGAGTAGTGTGATCCAAAGGAAGATGGAAAGAACCCTCTCCATAAAAATATACATAGAGAAGCTAAGGGTAATGATTCACCTTCCATGTCCTACATTGTGTCAATTGGTCTTGTAGATTGACCATGAAGGTTGAGCACTAGTAGAAACTAGTTGGTTGTTAGCACTCCAATGCATAGTACATCTCTACACATGAAACTAAATGATCCATGGTCTATCCTAAAACTAGTGTGATAGTAAACATGATGGTATTTAGAGTCAAATCTTGAATCTGTTGGACTGGAACTTGGTTGTTTCTCTTCTCAGGGCCCTGTGTGAAGTTTGCCATGATATACTTTGACACCATCATAGTACTTGTGCCACTACCTACTTCCTTGAGGAGGAATAGTGCTATACTATGGTATATACCTATCAAAAAGTAGATGTTCTCAACATTTAAATGGATAATTTCGTGTTCCAAGGAAAACACCTTTTCATTAGGGTCCCATCATCCCATCAATCTCTATAAAATCTTCCCCTACTTGTGCATTTTAGTGCAATGAAAAAATTTAGAAGTCCCCAACCATATAAGGAATCCAAATTTGATTGATGATGCATGGAATAAACATACTCATCCTCGTGTTCTCTCACTTTGCACTCAATCATTGTGGAAGAATTCCTTGCAAAACCCAACATCCATAAAATGTGTCAGTTCTTTTAGCATTTTTGAATTCTTTTGTCTTTTTTTGGGGCACAACCATGGTTTTTACGACATGCGGTTGTAGTTAGTCATAATTTTTGTATACAATAGCCACAAGCATGGCATTCTACTCATTATTGTTGTATGCTAAAATGGTAGCTATTGAAACATGGGCCAAGTAAAGTTTGCATCCTATGACAAATGAAGAAAATAAAAAAAATAAAATAATTGAAATGAAGAGGGAGATGAGGTGGATTACTTGGAGGGATCAACTTGCAAATTTGACAATCAAATATCCCTTAATCAATAGTTGAATCTCACGGGCCCCAAATTTTTCTCCAAAATCACCAAATTACTACAATAAAAGTCAACAAAAAAACATTTTTCCAATTATATTAAGTAATTTTGGACAAGTTCTTACCTCAATGAACTATATAATACTATTTTTTCACTATTTTGTGGGAGAAGATCATAGGAAGTCATTTTATTGGCTAAAATATGGTTTTTATTGACAATTGTTTTTTATTATATTGACCTTCCATTGACTATGTGCAAGATTGTGCGACTTTATTTTTTCAAATTGTTCTCAAATTGTGATAAAGTAATTTCATTGTTTTGCATGTGATCATAGGTTGTTGGCTTGTGCAAACGCATCCACAACCCGATCTTTTGCCAAAAAATTACTTGATATTGTCATTTTACCTCAACTTATGCCTTAATTACCCATGCCATTGTGCATTCTTCCTAATTGTAGGTTGCTTGCAAGGGCTTAGGACTACATATGCATTATTGGCCTCACTTACCTGTCATATATATAGAGGAAGGAGAGAGTCATTTCATCAATATTTACATCATCACCATTGTACTCTTTTATTTGTACTTGCTTCTTTACATAAAGGATTTAGGGTTCCGGAGGAAACATCTAGAGTTATTATGAATAAGAAGGAGGAAAACTTTGTTGGAGGATTCTTGTGAGATACTAGGGTTTACTCTCATGAAAAATACACTAGATATTATAATATAAAATCATTATTACTTTTCATTATCTTATGTTAGATATGTGAGGAGAAGAGTGCACTTATCTCTTTCTCTCTCTCTGATCTTCAACTTTGTACTTTGTCTATATTATCTTAGAGGTGCTAGGGTTTCTTGAATATTTTAGAACATATTGAATACTAGGATTAGTGTTTCATCACTTGGAGACATTGAAATCATTAAACCCTATACTTTACTCGTTGAGGAGTGTAATAGAGGAGACGTATTGCCTTGGAGGATATGCTATTGTAATACTTGTTTGTTGGAGCTTCTTGTTGTTGGATAGGGTTTTTCTTGGTTTTCCCTATCTAGGATTTTGGAGTGCTAGAGGAATGTACTAGACTTGAGATGAGGATATAGTATGAACATGAAATTTATATTTACATATATGTGAAGTTTTTAGCGGTCCAAAGTGGTCTAGATTTGACTTTCAGCTATCCATTTCTTGATGGTTTGGTAATTTCCAGCACTAGTATGTTTTTATTATTATTAGGATATTCAGACACTCGGGAGTTTGTTAAGATCAACTTTGTCTAACATGTCTTTACATAATTTTTTTTTCTTTAGTATTAATTTGTACTTATGTCATATGACGGTCACAATTTGTTCTAGACATACAATGATTCAATGATTCATCTTCACCTCTATCTTAACGGCTATTGATCCATGGCTTAGTGCCCAATTGGTCTATGATTTCTTCTTAAAGAGAATGGAGGGTTATTTTCTCGATGATTGATTATGAGAAAATCATATGTAAATACTTTTTTCATTTTGCATTAATGTATTGCCTCAAGTAGCTACTTGGTTGGGGTTGTGGATTCTTCCCTCTTTGAGGGTTTTAACCATGTAAAACATTAGTGTGTTGATCCATGATCAATTTGTGTGAGAGATTACTTAAGGTGTTCAACCTGAGTGGAAATAACCTATTTTAGTTGAATATGGTATTAGAGTGCTTATGAATACCTGCTCCCATTGTTGATAGAGATATTGAATCGGTGTTGTTGCAAGCATTAATTTTTTTGTAGATTATGGTGTTTCTATGGATTTTGGGCAAAGAGGGGTGTTATATTGCATCCATAATACTACTTTTAGTTGGAAACACTTTTTGTTTCACTAAAAAATGTTTTATCTTTTTTTCTTCTTCTAAGATATGACAATTTCACCAAATCCAGAGGTATAATGCTTACATTTACACATTTAAAAAAAATATTTCTCATATTGTTTCATATTTTAGCCTGGTTTTTTGTTTTATTCTTGGTTTGTTACCTTTACAATCTGCATATGCTCTTTTCCATGGACTTTTCATGAACTCAACAAATTAGAAACATAGTGTAAATGGTTTTCTTGACTATGTCTGCTCTTTGTCATATGCCTTATGTGAATTGGAAAACAAAAAAATAGTGAAAATATTTGTATTTTTTGGGTAAGCTAACCAAGGTCTAACCTGGATTTCGATTTCATATTTTGTTTTTGTTTGGCTGTGTAAAAGTGCTTTGCAGTCTACAATCAAGGTTTTTTGGGTAGGCACACTCTCCAACAACAACATTCTCCTTCATAATCTTATTAAACCTTTTGTTAAACTCACTTGCTTGAAAGTTCCTTAATTAAGTAAAAGGTCTTGGGTTTAAGTCCTTCCTTTTGTTATTTTTTGAAAAAGTTCAAGTACTTTGAGTTAGAAAGTAACCTCATTGGTAAAGTGCTTCCCACTTGTTTTATAAAGTGGGTTACTTATTTTAAAAAGTAACTTTTTTTCTAAAAGTGAGTTTATAGGTACAATTTGTAAAAGGGGGATTATTTACTGCAATGAGCACCCATCACCATCTAGTCCAGCCCCTTTCTGCCAAGTGGAAACTTGGTTCCTTTTTTGCCTTATTTTCAAAAAGTCATAACTTTGACATCCAAAGTCCATTTTGCAATGTTGTTTTTTTAAACTGCCTAGTTTTTTGAGATCTTCGCATCTAGACTATCAGATTATACTTTTGCAATCATATTACCTAGATATTATAATATGGCCCATCCAAGTGATATTTTTCTCACTAATACCAACTACTTCTTATGGAGAGCTCGGAGGAGGATGTCCTAAGAAGTAGTGGATTTGGGAAAACAAACTACCCCACTGGTGCCAATAAGAAAGTAAAATGGGATAATAAAAATGACCAAGGCTATGGATTAGTCACAATGTACATCTCTAGCGATTTATGATTCTACCTTCAAGGATTTAATGCTTCAGATGCATATACAAAAAAATTGGAAACCATATTTGGTAAAGAGAATGAGATTCGATGTCACCAGCTTGAAAATTAGTTGGTTGCTTAAATCCAAGTGATTTCACTTGCATTCAAGGATATCTATCTCAATTGAAAAACTCCGGACTCCTAGTTGAAGAATGTGTGATATCCAATCCATAAAAGTAATTTATTTATGTTATTCTTGTAGCAAATACATTGAGCTACATATTCATTTTGTTAGAAATCTTATTCAGGATGGTGTTCTTGAAGTGTCATTTTTCCCTACAGATGATCAAGTTGTTGACATCTTCACAAAGTATAATTGAATACTAGTGTAGCAAATACACTGAGCTACATATGTATTTCATTATAAATCTTATTCAGGATGGTGTTCTTGAGGTGTTCTTTTTCCTTACAGATGATCAAGTTGTTGACATCTTCACTAAGTCTCTTATAAAAGCGTTTTTTTCTAAACTTTTATCTATGTTGGGAGACAAATAATTTGTCATTAAGGGGGTATAGGCTCTAATTCCTTCTTCATTCTCTTATTTTTTGACCCTTTAAATCCTTCAATGCTATCCCAAGTTGTTCATAAGGGGGGTACATTAGGATATTTAAACACTTAGATCTTAGTTAAGATCAACTTGGTCTAATGTGTTTTTAGATAAAGTGAATTTATTTAGTATGCATTTATACTTATGTAATCCAATGGTCACGGTATATTCTAGACATATTGTGATATGACAATTTATCTTGACGTTGATCTTATTGGGTATTGATCCATGGATTAACATCCAATTGGTCCATAATCTCTATTTAAAGAGAATGGAGAGTCATTTTCTTGATGATTGATTTGTTGAAATAATGTAACTTCAAAGAATATTCTACTTGTACTTTACATTATTATTATTCCTCCTTGGGGAGATGTCACTGATGTAAAAGGTCATGTAAAAGTCATGAGGTAAACCCTTCATTGCAAGTCAGGTCAATAGTACCCAAAAAAGAAGAATATGATTATTATTGTGAGTTTACCTAGGTAGGTCGGCTCTATTGGTTAGATAGGTTATCCTAGTGAGGGAAAATGTCAGTTGGGGCTCATTTATACACACTCACTCACACTTGTATTGCATAAGAGAGATAAAGAAGGCTGGACAAAGAAGGAGGATGACTAGTCTCTTTGGTGTTTGTCTCTTATGCTTGGGGTTTGGTATCTCTCTCTCTCTATGATACCATGTTCCTTGAGGAAGTTTTTGATGGGTGTTTTCCTTTAGAGTTTCCAAGGGTAAATTGTTGTGTGCCTTGTGATTGTGTTTCTTTCAGTGATCCTCTTTATGCCGTTACTGTGAAAATGTATTAAATACTTATCAAGTTAGGACTTAAGCTATGGTAGCATATAAAAATTAACATCGTACAGAGCTAGCCCCAAAAGAGAAGCTTTCATGAGGTAAATATCTCTCTCATTCTTCAGACAAGAAAATTAGGGTTTTCTACTAAAGTGGAATTTTTGAGTGCAAGTGACATAGGGAAGTGTGCCCCTCCTAGGCGCATATTTTGGAACCAAGATCAAAGTTTTTCAGTGGGCATATCTTCTGAAAAGTCAAGCCCTAGTTTTGCTTGGAGCCAGAAAACCAGAAAACTAGAAACAAAACCAAAAACTATAGTGCAGAATCTTGCAAATCCAGTTTCAAGGGTTAGATTTTGGATTCTTCAGAAACTGATTGTACCAGCATACTCGCCTCTGTAAAGTGCATATTTTGGTAAGTACAATTTTCATTTATGAGAAATTTCATTTTTTTTTCATTTTCTGATCTCCAGGACAAGATGTTTCCAAGAACTAAGCTTGATGACAAGTTGGAAAGCATAGAAACATTTCATGCATGTAAATATAGAATAGGGCTCATTATAGAAGAGAATGATATTGCAAAGTTTATCAAGGAAGTTGTGTGGGATCATGAAGAAGATGAAGAAAAGGATCATAGCAGATTCTATCAAGGATCACTTGATTCCTCAAGTATCATACAAGGATACACCTAAGGAGATGTTTGATGCCCTATCAGGAATGTATGAAGGAAGTAACAACAACCGAAAGATGAACTTGAGAGCGTAACTCAAAATTACAAATATGAGCAAGGGTGAATCTATCCATGAATACTTCACAAGGGTCTCTCAATTCAAAGAACAACTAGAAGCAATTGGACACAAGATTGATGAAATTGAACAGTAATGATCGCTCTCAATGTTCTTACTAGAACTTGGGACTCCTTCATCCAGATAATATTTGCAAGGAAGGAAAGCCTACAATTTGATTTCCTATGGGAAGAATGTGTTCAAGAGGAAGCTAGAGTAGCTAACCGAGAAGCACTACTTAGAGATGATGACCATGCTCTAGCTACTCATACTAGAAGAAGAAAAGGAAAACATCATTTCAAGAAGGAAACTCATAAGGGGTCTTATCCTCCTGAGAAGTTTCAAAAGAGGAAAAAGGGATATCACAAGCATAAATATTTCTCCTCTTATCAATGTTACCATTGTGATAATATAAGACACTTTGCAAGAATTTGTCCAACAAATAAAGAATAATATAAGAGGAAGAATAATAAAAGACATCATGCTCACTTATCCAAAGAAGAAGAAGAACCTCCAAGGACGTTAGCAAAAAAAGAAGTTGAAGAATATGTTTTGTAGAATATGTATCTGTCACTGGGATAGAAGAGGGTGGCCTGTATAAATTGAAAGGTAACTTGGAAGCAACCTTGATTCATGATACTACAAGTCCATGTGAATATGGCATAGAAGACTTTCCCACATAAAACTACAAAGCCTTACCACATGTGATCAAGGTAGTCATAGGTCTACCAAACCTAAAGATTGATCATGAAGGAATATGTAAAGGATTTAACCTTTGATGAAGATACAACTCTCTAGAAGTTGAAAAAGTGCCAACTTGAAGAAGCATACGAAGAAATCGTATCTCCCAGATCTGTAGAACCAATGAGAGAAGTTGCACCTTCTCCTGATGATGAGATTCTGGAAGAACATGATATGTTGAAGCCCCAAGAATCTCCCCACATGAATATCTACCATAAGAGAAAGCCATCTTGGGATCATGATATTATTCAAGAAGCAGAAATGTATGGTGCTCTAGATGGCCCCACAAGGCAAAGAAAGAAGCCAAATCCATTTCCTAGTTATGTGTCTTTGATGTGTGATCTTGTAGACAAAGAACCTACTTGTTTTAAATCAGTGGTTCAAAAAAGAGAAAGGGTAGAATCCATGATGGAATAATACCAATCTATAATGAAGAATGATGTGTGGGAAGTATCTCCCAAACCATAAGGTAAAAGTGTGGTATATTCCAAATGGATCTACAAGATAAAATATACAACCGATGAAATTATCGAGAAGTACAAATCCATATTTGTGGCCCATGGATTCTCTCAAAAGGAAGGTATCAATTATGAAGAGACAATTTCTCCTCTAGCAAGGTACTCTTCTATTAGAACCATCATGGAACTAGCAACCAAGATAGAATGGAAGTTACACCAGATGGATGTGAAAACAACCTTCCTAAATGGTGTTATTAAAGAAGAAGTGTACATAGAACAACCAGAAGGTTTTGAAGTCGAAGACAGAAGGACACATGTCTATAAACTAAAGAAGGATATGTATGGATTGAATCAAGTTCCAAGAGCTTGGTATGGAAGAATCGATAGTTTTTTGACGAGCTTGGGATTTACCAGAAGCAAGGCTGATCCTAACCTTTACTTCAAGGTTATGGATGAGGAACCTATCATATTGTTGCTGTATGTGGATGATTTATTCCTGAAAGGTAATGAGAAGCAAATGCTAGAGTGTAATAAGAATGTTGCTGGAGAATTCGAGATGGCTTGATGCATTGTTCTCTAGGTCTTGAAGTATGGAAGAGCACACAATGAATATTCCTTAACCAAGGTAAGTATGCAATAGAATTCTTGAAAAGGTTTGACATGTTGGAATGTAAAGCCACGACCACACCCATGGATATACACTTGAAGTTGTTGGCTGATGCTTCGTCAGAATTAGTGAATGTGACACTATACATACATATCATTGGTTCATTGATGTATCCGATGAATACCCAACCAGATATATGCTTTGCTGTGAAAAACATGAGTTAGTATTTGGTTGAGCCTAGACATGTTCACTTGATAACTGAAAATCATGTGATGAGGTACCTGAAAGGTACGACAGGCTATGGTCTCAATTATACTAGAGATCATGACTTCAGACTTTATGGTTATACAGATTCAGATTAGGAAGGGAGTGTCTCAGATATAAAGAGAAATTTAGGGGGATGTTTTAGTATGGGGTCATCCATGATCTCATGGATAAGTAGGAAGCAGTCCAGTGTTGCTCTCAACACTTCAGAAGCTGAATATATTGCATCTTGTTCCGCTAGTTGCGAAGCCCTATGGATTCAGAAGTTGTTGTCAGATCTATTAGATCTAAATATGGATGCTACCATGATTCTATGTGATAACTAAAGTTGCATGAAGATGATATACAACCTTGTGTTCGATGATAAGATGAAGCACATAGAAGTCTGTTACTTCTACATTCGTGACATGGTACAGAAGGGAGCTATAAAGATTAAATATGTGAGCATAGATGAGCATGTTGCAGATGTGTTGACTAAGCCTCTGTTTCGTGTGAAGTTTTAACACTTATAAGACAAGATTGGTGTTTTCCATAAGGACTTCCCTCGCAAGGGGGAGTAGTATTGATACTATGGTATCATGATCAGAACAGGTAGCTCAGTTGGGATTGATCATCCTTAGACTTGATCCCATAATTCTGAAAGGAAGGATCATCTTAAATGTTGATCTTGATGGACTTGATCACGTAATTCTGAAAGGAAGGATCATCCAAGTTGTTGGGACTAATCATCCTTAGCCTTAATCCCGTAATTATGAAAGGAAGGACTGTCTTAAGTGTTAACGTGAGTGGACTTGATCCTGTAATTCCAAAAGGAAGGATCATCCAAGATGTTTGGACTAATCATCCTTAGACTTGATCCCGTAATTTCGAAAGGAAGGACTTTATTAAATATTAATGTGAGTGGACTTGATCTCGTAATTTCAAAAGGAAGGATTGTCCAAGATGTTGTGACTAATCATCCTTATACTCAATTCACATAATTCCTAAAGGAAGGATTGTCTTAAATGTTGATGTGAGTGGACTTGATCCCATGATTTTGAAACGAAGGATCGTCGTAGATGTTGGGACTAATCATCCTTAGACTTGATCCCGTAATTATGAAAGGAAGGATCATCTTAAATGTCTTGATGGAATTTATCCCGTTATTCCAAAAGGAAGAAAAGTGAAGATCAAATGACCAAAAAAATGGCATTGGAAGAAGTGTCATTTTTGGTATGTTTTTATTTTTGCTACAACTAGAAATTATAGTTTTTTTTTGTCTCTTTAAAAGATTGTTAATGTTTCACCCACCCCTTGGTAAATATATCTAGTTAAATTCAAAATGATATATCATATTCTTGATTTGGATTTACAATGAAGAAGTTATGATTGTTTCAAACTTGGTCTCATTAGGTTTTTTCAAATATTTACAAGAAAAGTAAGCCTAGATTCCTAATTGAAAAGAATAAGGAATTTCACTTCAAAATATAAAAATAAAATTTATATTAATTGGAAGAAAAAAAAAACCAAATTGAGCTCTTGAATCCTAATGACTATGAGCAAGAAATGTTGTATCACCGACACCAAGGAATAGTAAAAAATAGAAAAGGTACGCATATAACCAATTATATACATGTTAAATAAAAACAATCATTAATGAAGGATCATCTAACAAATGTTTTATAAAGAGAAGTAATCCCAACACTAAAAGGAAAAGGCCCTATAGCACAGGTTATAGCGGAAGCCCGTAAAAAAAGAGGCTAAAAACCCGTTTATAACGGAGGTTGCTAGCAGAGGTGAGCAGGGAGAGGGTTTAGCGAATATTTTTCAATTGGTGCGTTGACACAGAAAACACACTAGTGTGTTACATACTATATCACACTGGTGCAAACCTAAAGAATACCACACCGAAACAGAGAAAAAATATAAATCAACGAAAAAATTAATTCAAAAAGTCGTCTTATTTAAAAACCGTTCATCAATGCGTTAATAGTATAATGACTCGAAGTGTTTAATGCATCTAAACACACCGTTCTTTCAATTTATATTTTTAATAGGAAATCTAATATCTGTGTGCTCTATAACCATAAATGCACTGGTGCATGTTTAATAAATAAACGCACTGCATTCTACTATAAATAATTTCATTGTAAAATTCGTTTAAATTGCATTTACAAGCCTTGATTAACGGTCCATTGGTATGATAATAAGCATCAGTGCGTTTGTCTTTACCAAACACACCGATTGTATATATTAAACAATTAATAAGAAAACCAGTTATTCTTTTTAAAAACCCTATTATCCGGTGCATTAGGTTTTTCGTACACACCGGTGCACTTTACCTGAAACGCACCAAAACAAGGTTTAATAAAAAAACAAACCGCGAGGTAAAATTCATTTTTACCACTTCTCAGTGCGTTTTTTCCCAAGAGCACCGGTGTGAAACCTTACCCACTTGAACGCCCTGACATCCATAGTCCACATGGACACAACTTTCATATGTATTGGTTGTTGCTGTTAGTTTGAATTTTGACAAACAATGGTCAAAATTCATTTTTTCCATACATTGCGAGGATGCCTCCCTGAAGGGCCGTTCAACATGTAAGTTGTTTCTTACCTCATAATTTCATTTTTTAACCAATTAGTTTTTTGATTGAAGCCTTAATTTTTTGTACTTAAAAAAAAATTAAAACATTGTACGCATTGTGTTCAAGCTGTTCATCTCACACTGAATATTCGGGTACACAGGGTACTCCCAAAAGACCGAACACCTATATCAACCACTCACACAAACATATCAATGATCGACACACTAATGTTTTCACGTGGTTGAAACCCTCAAAAGGGAAACACTCCACGACCACAACCAAATAGCTACTTGAGACGGTTTATTATGCAAAAGAAAGAAATTTACAAATGAGCTTCTTAGAATCGACCAACTAGCCAATGACCCTCCATGCTCTTTAAATAGATATCATG
Organism: Pseudotsuga menziesii; assembly: GCA_001517045.1. Classification (NCBI taxonomy): domain Eukaryota; kingdom Viridiplantae; phylum Streptophyta; class Pinopsida; order Pinales; family Pinaceae; genus Pseudotsuga; species Pseudotsuga menziesii. Next base: position 156,883 of record LPNX011070698.1, on the reverse strand, counting down.
GACCAATCCGGTGTTAAGCCATGGATCAAAGGTTAGTTATGATCTAAGAGAAGATGAACGCTTTGATCACTCTATGTCTAAAACATATCATGATTGTCAGATTAGATATTTACAAATGAATACTAATGCATACTAAAGAAACACAATTTTCCTAACAAATATATTATAACAAGTTGATATTAACTAACTACTAAGTGTCTAAATATCCTAACACCCCCCCTTAAGAACAAATTGGGATAAGATTGAAGGATTTACAAAAGTGACACTATTAGGAGAAAGAATAAGGTATTAGAGCATATCCCCCCTTAATGACAAGTTCCCGAACTTCTAACATAGATCGAAGTTTAGAAAACATCGCTTCTGTAAGAGACTTGGTGAATATGTATGCAACTTGATCATCTGTAGGGAAACATAGCACTTCAAGAATGCGATCATGAACAATCTTTCTGATGAAGTGCACGTGTATCTTAATGTGTTTGCTGCATTGATGTTGAACTGGATCTTTAGTGAGCTTGATGGCACTTTGATTGTCGCACCAAAGTGGAGTAGGTTGTTGCTACTCGAATCCAAACTTGAAAAGGATCTGTAGAATACATAAAGGTTCCTAACTGGCATTAACTACAACTCGATATTTTTCTTCTGCTGAATAAAGAGAAAGAGCATGTTGTTTCTTACAAGCCCAAGTGAAAGGTCCAGATCCCAGACTGAAAACATAACCTGCAGTAGAATTTTGATCATCAAGTTTGTCGTCCCAATATGAATAAGTGAAATCGGCCAACAAAGGAGCCCCCCCTGTACTGTAACAAATCCCAAACTTAATTGTACCCCGAATATATCGAAGTATTCTTTTCACTACTTTCCAGACTTTCATGAGGTGTTTTCATATAGAGGGAAACATGTACAATGACAAAGGAAATATCAGGGTGGGAATGAGTCAAGTATAAGAGACTACCAACAAGCTGACGATACAAGGTGGCATCAACTTCAAGTGAAGTGCAAGTGGCAGAAATTTTGACTCTAGACTGGAAGAGAGAAGGGGCTGGTTTACAATCTTCCATGTGAAAGCAATGAAGAAGGTCACATGCATACTTAGACTGAGAAAGAAAGTTTCCTTCTTTATTTTTCAAGACTTGGAGACCAAGAAAATAATGCAAAAGTCCTAAGTCTGACATTTCAAAATTTTGCTTAAGACTAGATTTCATATGGGTTAAAAGCTTAGGGTCACTACAAGTAAGAATAAGATCATCAACATAAAGAACATAGATGATGAGATGGTTTCCTACTTTCTTGGTATATACATTGGGGTCAGAATGGCATCTAGAAAAACTAGTGTCAAGTAGAAAGCTATCCATTTTGGCATACCAAGCTCAAGGAACTTGCTTAAGGTCATATAAGGATTTCTTAAGGCGACATACAAGGCTAGAGTTATTTTGAACATATCTAGGAGGTTGTTCCATGTAAATTTCCTCCTGTAAATCACCATGTAAGAATGGAGACTTGGCATCCATTTGATGGACCTCCCATTTATGTAAGGATGCAAGGGAAAGAACAAAGTAGATGGAGTTCATTTTTGCGACAGGAGAAAATGTTTCATTATAGCAAATCCCTTCAACTTGGGAAAAACCTTTTGATACTAACCCTACCTTTATTCTTTCAACACTTCCATCTGATGCATACTTAGTTCTGTAGACCCATTTACTTCTGACAAGTTTTCTTTCTTTTGGAAGAGGTACAAGATCCCAAGTATCATTCGCCATTAAAGAATGATATTCTTCATCCATAGCTGTATTCCAATCTGAATTCCCTAAAGCTTATGCAAAAGTATCTGGATCACGATTCTCTGAAACTTGAGCCAAAAGAGAAGAGGCTCGCTAAAACTGAGAACGTGTTCGCTATTCATCTCTGGGATCACTGACAAGATCAACAACTTCTTCACATATTGAATAGACCCATCAAGGAAGCAATTGTGCTGGTGCAACTGGAGGAAAATGAGTAGGCGGATGTGGATTTTCATCCTCACTATCATCATTAGAAACTGGAGTTGGAAATATGTCAAGGAAGTTGGAAGTAGAAAAAGGCACAAGCATCGAATCTGGCTCGCAGACCAAAGATGGCACACACACTGACTTAGGCTCGCAGGCTAAAATATTTTGATCAAATTTAACATCTCTTCTAATAATTACATCATGAGAATGTGGCTTAAGAAGTCTATAACCTTTTACATCTTCAGAATATCCAACAAATATGCACTTTTCACTTTTAGGTTGCAATGCTTTCCATTTTTCATCCGGAATGTGAACCCATGCTTCACTACCAAACACATGGAAGTGACTTACATCTGGTTTAATTTTACTCCTTGCTTCTTCTGATCTGATACCTTGTAAATCTTTAGTGGGGGTGCGATTAACTATTTAATTTGCACAATTTATGGCTTTAACCCAAAATTGAAGACTTAGTCCCTTAGCTTAGATCATACATTTAGCCATTTATTTTAAAGTGCGGTTCTTCCGTTCAGCTACACCATTTTGTTGTGGTGTATAAGGAACAATGTGTTGTTGTTGGATTCATTGTTTAGTGCATAAAGTAGTGAACTTGTTGTTAACACATTCTCCTCCATGATCATATCTTAACTTAAGAATTTGATGACCAAATTGTTTTTCAACAAGGGCCTTGTAGGCCAAGAACATGTTAAATACTTCGCTCTTAAGTTTTAGGAAATCAACCCAAGTGTGTCTGGAGTAATCATCAATGAAAGTTAAAAAATATTTGAAACCGGAAAAGGAAACATATGGAAGAGGACCACACATGTCACTCTGGACAAGGAGATGGTCAAGGAAATACACATAATTGCATTGAAAGAGGAGTCATCTCAACAATGCGCTTCAAATGTATGAAATCATTGATTATTAGGATTATGCAAATCTCATTAATTAATTCATCATTAAATATTCATTTTCAATTGTTTTGTTAATGAATTAAACAAAACAAAATGGAACACAATCAACACACAAGACATGACGACAAGGAAGAAAGGGGTCAATATAAAAGTTTGAGAGTATTTGTGATTTCCTTATAAGAAATTAATATTTAATAGTGGTTGTGATTTGTGTATTTGATTTATTTTGTTTTCACTACCAATACGAGGATGTCTTCAAACAGGTGTTAACATACAAAGATGAACCATCATATGGATTTATTGACATTGTGTTAAGCAAGGGCGGCGAGTATACGTTGGTATATTGAAAATTAATTGTGGATTTTGTAAGTATCTATATCTCTCATTTTATAATTAAAAAATCCTCTATATTAAATCTATGATTAATTGTGATAGGGCATAAAACTTGTAGGAAACAAAGTATGGAGTGGAGCCAACATAAGACTTATTGATGGAAGGCATGCGACACGGTTTTGAAAGAATGCGTATCATTCATAACTCAGTTATTACTACGCAAGTACAAAACTTTTCAATTTACATTCATGTATACCATCTATTTTATTTCTCATTATTCCCAGCAATGTAGATTCAGTCGGTACACTTTATTTTTATGTTTGCAAATGGAAGCTAATGAAGAGGAAAACAATCGATCCAATCAAAAAAACATTCAGCAAAATAACCCAAGTGATCAAGTGGCTCGAGTCGATAACAGTTATAGTGAAGAATGACGATCCATATTTAATCTTGATGTTAATGCAAGCTATTGTAGCTTGCTACATATTTTGAAATAACTGTCTGTGAAAATAAAACATTTTGTATAATAATGTACTGGACATACTATCCGAATTCAAAAACAATGGTTTACCAATAAGTGTAAATTTTAGATGCATGTTGACATTTTGATTATTGTTATATCTATGTTGTCCTATTTTGTATGACAGATGCAATGTTATTGAAGCATAATAAAATAAACTTTTTTATTCAATTCCATTGTTCAATGTTATTGTTAAATGTTACATGTGAAATGATACATTAGTAATTAAATGTATGGATGATTAAATATTACAATTGATGTTTGCATCTATGATATTTCAATTTCAAATAAATAGTGTAATTAAAAAAATAAAATATATAATACATATATTTCACTACAATTTCAGTAGTCATTGTTCAAAGAATCATATGTGGTGCTCTTGATAATTACTGTCGCTTTGATGCCTCTCCTTGAACATCAATAAAACTCACAAACACAATAATTGAAATTGATATATTTGGATACAATGCCAGTAACCACTATTCGAAGAATCATATTCAGTGCTTTTGGTAATCAATGACGCATCGATGCATCTACCATATTAAGAGCACCCGTATGTATATCCTATTTAGGCATATATGTAGTGTCTAATATTTTATACACATAGGTGCGGGTATGTTAATTAAATGCATAATTGAATTTTAAAATAAAGATTCTTACTTTCCAAACAACTCACCAGTGCGTTTTCATTTGTTTTACACACTAGTGCGTATCATTAGTTTATACACACTGGTGCATATCATTAGTTTATAGGCACTAGTTCATATCATTGGTTAATATGCCCCAGTGCGTTCATATAAAACGACTGCGCCGACAAAAGCTATAAAATAAATTTTTAACGGTGCGTATGATGTGACTAATCGCATTGATGCGTTTGTTGTGTTAAAAAGCATTGGTGCGTATAATCGATACATGAGCATCATTACAACATTGAAATTCTATTATTTCCATTGCTCTTTATCTTTGAATGCACTAGTGCGGGATACCTTACATTGTATAGCACCAATGCATTGTGTTATGAAACACACTGGTGCACTTATTTTTAAAAAAATGCATCGATAAAAAAACATCAACTAAAACATCTGGCCACCGAGTTTTTCTAGTTATAACATTTATCCATTACGACCTCCGTTAAAACATCCGCTACCATTGGTAGAGGTTGTAGTGGAGGTTTTTTAAATTTTTTTTGCTAGTCTTGTAACACTAAAATCCTCCTCTATAACCTCCACTATATGGCATTTTCTTTATAGTGCAAATAAGAGACACATACATGAACTAAGAAATTAGGCTAATGAACTTGATTCAAAGGCTTGTGATAAGAGTATAAGGAAATAAAACAAACAAAATGATCTCAAAATAAAGAAAAAAATGATATTGATCATCAGTGTCTATATGAGGATATTGCCTCACCTCTTTACAAGGTGAGTGAAGCACTTGAAATATAACTGACAAAGACAAAGAGAGAGAACGTACTCTCATTAATTAGGGAGCATGAATTTGGACCATGCAAGGGACAAATCATATGGTTATTACGAAATATTTCATTGATTGGATATATTGACATGTAGTTCAATCTATATCTTGTTATCAATTAAGGATAACATCCCTTCTGAAAAAGGAAATTCTAAAGATACAAATTCTATAGTATTTCAAGTACCGTCAAGTTATCTATTAGTCTATATTTATTTTATTATCACATTTTACAATTCACCATAGATCAAGAGGTAATCTAACATATATCCAGTTGTAAAGATACAATTTAAAGCCCCCACCGATAACCAATAAAGGGAAACAAATGATGTAGCATTCTAAACTTCTATAGCAAGAATAAATGTGAAAAAAACACCAATCCGAAGGTTGTATGTTGAAGAGTGATAAACACAAAAAAAATGACTTCGAACAAATAATGAATATGGTGGAAGCAAGGGTGAAATTCTACGACCAATGTTTCACATTTTACATGATGAAAATAGAATAAACCAGTGGGAAGCGTAGAATACACATTTATATAAAAATAAAAATAATAAATATAAACTACAGTTCATGTTAGAATAATCAACCCATAGTTACCTACCTTAGTCATTAATTAAATCATTTTTGTCTTATTACCTACTCTCCTAAATTCCACTCTATGCTAGTTGCCTTCTACATGTCATAGAAGTCAACACTTGCTAAAACTGAGTCATGGAGCGCTTGGGAAACCTCCTGGAAACCATATTTAGCATGTCTACTTTATTCCAGATCTTTAAAGTGCATATCTGCTTTTTATGTAGAGCTGCCTATTTTATTGAGAATTACGGCAAAAGGAAAAGCGAGACTAGGTGTAGTTGACTTGTTTTTTTCCCACATCATCCTCCATCCTTTTCTCCTAATAAAAGCATGTATGATTTTTCCTTCCATCCTTTATTAGCTTTCCTACTTGACTTTTCCAATTTGTGAGCATCTTAGTGGATTTGGAAACTACTTTATGCACCTATGGGGGACTTGACTAGATTTAGTAAGCCTAGTTTTTGACTATTTCGAATGGAATCATTATGCATTCGAATCTCTCATGTAATTATATATTGAAGCAGCCTATTACTTCACAAGGTTGGATATTGTACACTTATTCAATACAGATTAGTGTTATGCTCCAATTTCAGTCTCCTTTGATGTTAATTTTGCATGTTTGATTAGCAATTTTGTGAGTGTAATTGTTCTACCACTTGGGTTCAATTTCCACATGGTATCAGAGCCTTTGTAGATCAATTTATCTCCTTCCATATTGCTATTGTAGGTTCGACATCTTGATTGAGTATTTTCTGCTGACTGAAGGGCACAGTTTCTGAGCTATGGACCAATCTCAGAAGATAATCTTGAATCCATTTAATTTCTTTGAATAGAAAGCTGAGATGGAGATATTGTTGAGAGAAAAAGGTCTCTATAGGGTTACTATGGAAACTAAGTTAGAGCCCAATGCAGTAGCAGAGAAAATAAAATGGCACAACAGGAGGGATGAGGCCTATGTTCTTTCATGTCTGAGCATTTCAAGAGACCTCCTCTTCCATCTTGATGGATTGAAATCACCTAATGAAGTGTGGGAGAAGCTTGTAGAGATTTTTGGTAAGATAAATGAGATGAGAGGACATCAAATCGAGAATGAGATGATCTCCTTGAGTCCCAGTAGCTTCGAATCCTTGCAACTCTAATTTTCCAAGTTTAAATCCCTTGTTTTGCAGCTAAAACAATGTGGAATTGAAAAGAAGGAAGAGCAACTAGTTTTGGCCATACTCTCGAAGCTTGGACCTGACTATTCAGTGTTTGTTTCGACCTTCCATGCCACCTAGTTGATAGCTCGAGCCTGGAAGATGCCTAAGCTTGCAGAGTTCATGGAATCCCTCACACAGGAACACGATAAGTTGGTGATGATGGGCACCATCAAACCTTCCAAAGTCCAAGCTTTGGTTGCTGGAGATTCAAGGGTGGATTCAAAAAGAAATAAAAAATCTAAAAATCCACCTGAGAAAAAGAGAGACAAGAACAAGTCTCAAGAGGAGCCCTAAGGATCCAAGAAGAACTTCCAGAAGAAGAAGAACAAAGGAGAAATGAGCAAGTGCGCATACTGCAGTAAGGGCTATCATCCTGAGAGCTCTTGTATGAAGAAGCAAATT
>LPNX011070698.1:117797-149431 GCA_001517045.1 Pseudotsuga menziesii | reverse complement strand
CCTTCCTGATTGCTCAAAGAAGAGGGAAGGAGGATCAAATTCAGAGGACAGAGAGAGAGTACATGCTTTGGTTGTTGGCACATCAAGCTCACCTAGCTTTATCATAGACTTTGGAGCTTCTAGACATATAGTTTCGACAAAAGAGGCATTCTCCTCTCTTGACATGTTGAAAGGTCCACCAATAGTTTTGGGAGATGACTCTCTCACTAACAGTTTGGGAAAAGGAAGGATTGATCTTGACCATGTTAAGTTCAATAATGTGTTGTATGTTCCAGGTCTTGCCTCTAATCTCTTGTTAGTGTATCAGATGACTCACATAGGGTCTCCAAATAAGGTCATCTTCTCCCCTGATGATGTTGAAATTACTGAGATTTTGAATGGTAAAGTCATAGAAAAAGGTGTTGTTGATCACACTTCGAAGGTATACATGTTTTACCATTTTCTACCCTACTCAAACCCCTCTGCTCTTCTGATTCATGCTAATGAGGCAAGCAAGCTTTGGCATGAAATATTTGTCCATATTAACTACAAGTATCTTTCTAATTTGAGTGAAAAAGATATGGTCATAGGGTTACCAAAGATCAAGTTTTCCAAGGGAGTCTGTCAAGGTTGTATCCTAGGAAAACACCTAGAGCACAAATTTGAGAGAGCTAGTCATGAGAGAACCTCTACACTTCTTGAGTTGATCCACAGTGACATTGCTGGTCCATTTCCTCATATGTCCATGAGTCAAGCCAAATATGCACTGACCTTCATAGATGAATTTTCTAGATGATTGTTGGGTTTACTTCCTAAAGCATAAGTCTGAATTTTTTGGCCTCTTCAAAGTCTTTAAAGCTTTGGTTGAAAACCAGTCTAGGAGGAGACTCAAGATCCTCAGATCTGACAATGGTGGTGAGTATGTCAAGTTTGAGTTCATTCAGTATTGTAAATATGCAGGTATTTAGATGCAACATTCTATCCCTTACACCGGACAACAAAATGGTGTTGCTGAGAGAAAGAACATGTCACTGAAGGAAATGGCAACCTATACGATGGAGGCTAAGACTTTGCCACCAAAGTTTTGGGATGAGGCTATAAACTGTGCATCCTAAATCTAGAATAGGGTGCATCATAAGAATCTTGATGGTATGACTCCTTTCGAATCTTGGAGTGGGCACAAGCCAGATGTGACCCATTTCAGGATTTTTGGCTCAAAGGCTTGGGCTAGAATTCCAACTGAAAAGAGAAAGGCTTTGCAGCCCCAAAGCCAAGAGTGCCTATTTGTTGGGTATTCTGAAGATTAAAAAGGGTAAAAACTGATCAACTTGAGCACTAAGAAAGCCTTCATTGAAAGAAGTGTTCAGTTCCAAGAAGACCCTTTAGTAGTAGTTGAAGTTGGAGAGTTTTCTTCACCACCAGATCCATTGATTGTAAGTGGAGAGACTAATGAGTTTTCTGATTCTGATATGTATGATAATGATGATTTTATTGTAAATCCTAACAGTCCTACAAGACCAAAATGGGCATCACAGACCATTCATGCAGCTGGGGAACTAGCTGGAAATCCTAGTGACACTAGGAGGACTAGATCTCAGCTTGAGAGTGCCCTTTGCATGAAAGATCCTTTATTTGCTGAGAAGAGATATCTAATGGTTTACTCAGATCCATAGACATATGAAGATGCAGCACATGATCCAATATGACAAAAATCCATGAAAGAAGAATTCAACTCGCTCCAAAAGAAAAAAACTTGGGAACTGGTTGATCTTCCCCCAGGGAGGAAGCTAGTTCAATGTAAGTGGGTTTTCAAGACTAAGTTTGCTGCTGATGGTTCACCTTTGAAATATAAGGCAATATTGGTAGCCAAGGGATACTCAAAAGTACATGGTTCTGACTACAATGAAACCTTTGCACCAGTGGCAAAGATGGACTCCATAAGGCTAGCTTTAGCCATTGCAGCTTTGAAGCTGTGGGAGGTACATCACATGGATGTGAAGTGTTCTTTCCTAAATGGAGATCTCACTGAAGAGATTTACATGTAGCAACCTGAAGGGTTTGTTTTTAATCCATATTTTGTGTGCAGGTTAGAGAAATCATTGTATGGGCTCAAGCAAGCCCCCAGGGGGCTTGGTATGCCAAGATTGATGGCTTTCTGCTATCATTGAGTTTTCTTCGATGCAAGTATGATCCTAATGTTTATTTGATGATTATTGTCTTGTATGTGGATGAAATTCTGATCATAGGAAGTTCAAAGAAAGAGATTGCCTCCTTCAAGGATGCAATGAACCATGCATTTTCTATGACAGATTTGGGATTGTTGAACCAATTTTTGGGTCTCGAAATTGATCAATCCAAACATGGAATCAAAGTACATCAGTCCAAGTATGCCTTAGATTTGCTGAACAAGTTCAACATGAAAGATTGCAAGCCAAGCAAGACTCCTTTCCTTTCAGGAGTTAAGCTTGAAGAAGTAGGTTCTTCTCCTATGGTAAATAATACACTGTATAGGTAGTTGATTGGGTGTTTTCTTTATCTTACACACAATCGAACTGATCTATCTTAAGTAGTTAGTGTGGCTTCAAGATACATGGATCAGCCTCATGAGATCCATTGGAGAGAAGCCAAAAGGATCCTTAACTTTGTTCAAGGAACAAGAACTCATGGGATCTTCTACAAAGCTAAATCTGATCTTGATTTGATTGGGTTTACTGACAGTGATTGGGTAGGTGACAAAACAGATTGAAAGTCAACATCAGGATATGTGTTCATGCTTGTAGAAGGACCAATCATCTGGTCAAGCAAGCAACATAGTGCCATAGCACTCTCATATACAGAAGCATAGTATAGAGGAGTTGTAAATGCAACAACTCAATGTTTGTGGTTGCTGGGAATACTTGGAGAATGTGGCTTCGAATCAGAGTTTTAAACTATTATCTACTGTGATAATCAGAGCACCATTCGAATTTGCAACAATCCAGTTCAGAGACAGTGAACCAAACACATTGAGATCCATATGCACTACATCAGACAGCTTGTGCATGATGGCACCATTCGTCTACTCTTCTGTGCATCTTCATAACAAGTAGCAGACATCTTCACCGAAGTTTTTTGTGAGAAGACATTCAACAATCTCAAATCACTGCCGGGGATTGCTGATCATGCTGTGAATCATGATTGATGACAATATTTTCAAATTTTGTTTTATTGTCCATGTTTAAGGGAGGATTTTCCCACTGGGTTTTTGCCTCTTTCCTTGGTTGGATGGACAAGCAGTATGTAAAGGGTGACTAAGCCTTGTTGCTAGGCCCTATAATTTTCTGATATTTACTCATAAAGTTAGGCTTAAGGGGGGGTGTTAGAATAATCAACCCATAGTTACCTACCTTAGACATTAATTAAACCATTTTTGTCTTATTACCTAGTCTCCTAGATTCCACTCTATGCTAGTTGCTTTCTACATGTCATAGAAGTCAACACTTGCTAAAAATGAGTCGTGGAGTGCTTGGGAAACCTCCTGGAAACCATATTTAGCATGTATACTTTATTCCAGATCCTCCAAAGCACATATCTGCTTTTTCTGTAAAGCTGTCTGTTTTATTCAGAATTAAGGCAAAAGGAAAAGCTAGACTAGGTGTAGTTGACTTGTTTTTTGCCCAAATCATACTCCATCCTTTTCTCCTAATAAAAGCATGTATGAGTTGTCTTTCCATCCCTTATTACCTTGCCTACTTGAATTTTCCAATTCATGAGCATCTTAGTGGATTTGGAAACTGCTTTATGCACCTATGGGGGATTTGACTAGATTTAGTAAGCCTACTTTTTGACTATTTCGAATGGCATCCTTAGGCATTCAAATATCTCATGTAATTATATATTGAAGTATCCTATTACTTAACAAGGTTGGATATTGTACACTTATTCAATACAGATTAGTGTTATGCTCCAATTTCAGTATCCTTTGATGTTAATTTTGCATGTTTGATTAGCAATATTATGAGTGTAATTGTTCTATCACTTGGGTTCAATTTCCATAGTTCAAATACTAGTAAGTGTGGAAACTTTTAGTTTCAAATACAATCTTAGAAAGAAAAACTCAAAAAATAGAGGAATGACAAAATCAAGTTATGCTTACTCTATAAAATTATGGTCTATTTTACTAACTCTAAATGCTTGAATAAAAGGAAAATAAATGAAACTAATATCTAGTGTGATAGAATATATAACTCATATTACCACATGAATGTAGGTATTATACTAGTGGAAGAAACCGTAATGTAATAATTTATAACTTAATTGTTTAAGCAAGATAGTCCATACTTATAGATCGTGAGGACAAACTAGCTTATTGAGCAAATACCTATTGAAATAAAAAAAAGTTGACATACATAATTCCAAATTATTGAGTGTTAGAGGTTCTAGAGAGTCTAATTCAATTAAACGTTGGAACATAAGGTCTTGACGGTTTATCATACCTCTAGATATTTTGGAGATAATTAGATGTTAGATGACAAGCAACTTACGGAGCAGTCGGTTGGTGGAATGACTGAGTCAGTGATTAAAGGACCAATTGAGAGAGTCGATGACTCAAATCAATGGTTAATGAGGCCATGGTCAGCTCGAATACAACAACTGACTACACTTTGGGACATTTTGGATGTTGTGGAAACCATTAGAACCAATGAACCCTTTTTGTGGAGTAGATCTTCCTCACTTCCAAGGAGTTTGTTAGATCTAGATACTATAAAAGGATGAACATATAAGTTTGTGTTCTGTATAATGATGAAGAGATGAATCCTTTATGATAATTCATTGTGATGTTATAATCACAATGTGTTATTCTTAAGTGTTGAAACAATGTCTTTAGACACCAACTTTCTTCTTAGAATATTGTTCCCTTCCGCCATTTCTTTTATGTTCTGTAGTTCAAGGTAAAGAGGTTCCCAAAAATGGTATTAGAACTATTGAAATTGACCTATATTTGTAGTCTGCAAATCATGCTAAGTCGGATCTAGGGTTGATTGACTATGTGCTGAAGATTTTTTTATTGATACCTATTCTTGAAATTTGATCAGCTCTATTTGATTAGAAGGATGACTTACAAGGTAGAACTTTTTGTTCTTAATGGACACAATTACACAATCTAGGAGACATACATGGAGACTTTGTTGAAAAGAAAAGGATTGCCACAATAAATAAAGACTGCAATTGCAAATGCGATGGATTCCCATCCTAAGTTTATCATCGATGTAAAGAAGGATGAGGTTGTGGGGGTCATCACATCCTACATTTTGAGGGAGATTCTCTTTCATATGAGTGAGATCGACAGTCCTCATGCCATTTGGAATAAAATGAAGTCATTTTTCAACATGGTTAATGAAATTCAAGTAATGAAGATAGCGAAAGAGTTGATCTCTCTAGAAAATCTATTCTTTGACAAAGTTGAGTACTATTTATCTCACATCAAGTAGCTATAGCTGAAATTGGGAGAATATGGCAACGATTTTCCAAAGAAGTATGGACAACTCATTGAGCTAGTTCTCATGAATTTGAAGACACCATATGATGTCTTATCTTCTTTCGTTCATGCCAATTGGATGTCACACAAGTAATATGGTAAGGATTTTACCTTTGATGCTTTATGTGATCTATTGATTAAAGACCAACGCAAGTTTCTTGGAGAAGGGAAGCTTGGTAGCAAACATCCAGATCATTTTATTAAAAGCAATGTCAAGCAAAATTTTGAAGAACGTGGTCAACTGGATCATTGGCCAAAATGTATTGAACACCCTATAAAAGAGTCGTCATCAATGAAGAAGGATTGAAAGAAGAAGACTTATCAACATTGTGGAAAATTGGGACACAATGAGAAGAATTGTAGGAATAAGTTGAATGACTTGAAAGAAAAGGTCAAGCACCTCAAGGACAGTGCATAGACTGGTCACTCGATCAATTGACTTGCTGAAAATTAAAACTTCTCTGTAATTACTTATCAGGGATTACATTATTTTACCACTCAGACATAATCGACAGTCAATTATCGATGTACTCATCATATGGATAAATATGCTTCTCTGTTCTCATCCTGAATATTTACGTAGTTGATGACTACTCTCTCACAGTTTTTGGAAGAGAAGGTGTTGAGTGTTTACATGGTCGAATATCGAATGTCTATCATGTGCATAGTCTAAGTGATAATTTGTTGTTGGTTGCTCAAATAAGAAAGACTAAGAAGACTGCGGAGTTTCTTCCATATCACTTTATCATAAAAGAATTGAGGCTTGGGGGAGAAAGTGTCTATTCAGGGCATCTAGATCCCAAATACAAAATTTATAAGTTCTGTGATTCTTCCTTCTTGATTATACTGATTGCAGCAGCTACAACAACACACCAACTGCACTAATTACTCAAACTGACGATAGAAGTCGAATTTGGCATGAAATACTTAGACATCTAAACTTTCGATGTTTGAAGACGATGGTAAATCACAACAATGTTACCGGTATTTATAATATAGTTTAACCTACTAGAGTTGATAGAGGATGTATGCTTGGAAAGCATCATTAGGGAGCCTTTGATTATGGGAAAGCATGGAAAACACATAATCGACTGGAAATTGTTCACAGTGATATATGTTTCATGAACATACCTTCATTAGTAGGTGAAAAGTATATTTTGACCATTACTGATGATATCTCTATATTTACATGGCATATTTCTCAAAGAATAAGATTCAAGTCTTTGAAATATTTAGGGAATTTAGAGCATTGGTTAAGAAGCAATGCGGTCGTCCCATTAAATGTTTGAGATCAGACAATGGTGGTGAATATGTGACTTGACAATTTGAAGAGTATCTCTTGAAAAATGGTAATTCTTGGCTGATACCTATTCCTCACACCCATTAGTAGAATGGAGTCACAGAGAAGGAGAATCAGAGTTTGGTAGAAATGGTCAGGTATCTATTGCAAACCAAATATCTTCTACCAAATTTTGGGCAGAAGTTGTTTACTGTTCAAACTATGCCCTTAACCTTGTAGTGACTAGAGTAGTTGCTAACATGACTCTAGCTGATAATTGGAATGGAAGGAAACCCTTTGTCAGAAACCTCAGAAATATTGGATGTGTTGCTTGGGAACATATTAGTGGTAACTTTATGAAGAAATTAGATGCAAAGAGTCATGATTTCATCATGACGGGCTACTTTGATGAGTCGAAAGCACATATACTATTTGATCTTGTCAAACAATAGATAATCTTAAGTAGAAGTGTGATATTTCAAGAAAATATATTAGGTAATAAGTTGTTGAATTCCTCTTCTGGTCTATTTCACAATGATCCATTTGACATTTTAAAAGAATATAGATTGATTGTACTCATTATAGAGTTTCATTTGGACCAACGAATTATGTTCTCGTGTCAATTGGTAGTCGGTCTATTATGACTATAGAAGTTGGTAGCCCAACTTTGCCACCTCATTCGACTGATGATAGCTGAATTGAATCACCACTGAATTTCTTAAATCGATGGGTTATTAAGGTGATTGAAGATTCTATATTGGATGAAGGAGATGTTAGTATCAGTCGACATTATTGTAGTAAAAAACAATGTGGAAGTGTTACATTGATGGCCCATATTCTTGACACTTATGCTGATGCTCATGGTTTGCCAAAATGGGAAAACACTAAGATCAATTAAATTGATTTTTTGAAGAAGAATCAGATGTGGAACTTATTCACCGACTACAAGGAAAGCATGTTGTTAAATGTCGATGGGTCTGCAATACCAATTTTACTTTGGATAGTGTTATTGAACACCAAAAGGCTCGTTTGGTCACTAAGGGATTCACTTAGTAAGAAGGAATTGGATACACTAAAACCTTTTCCCCTGTTGCAAAGATAAACTCTGTTTAACTGATCCTTTCCCTTGCTGCTCATTTTGGATGGGAGCTTCATCGAATTGATGTTAAAAGTGATATTCTTCTTGGATATTTGACTAAAGAAATCTATATAGAGAAACCTCCTATATTTGTGACATATTTTGGTCTCGTTTTTCAAATGAAGAAGTCATTGTATGGCATGAAACATGCACCTCATGCTTAGTATGAGAATATTGATCACTTCTTTGTCAATATTGGCTTAAAATGTTGTGAATATGATTACAACATTTATGTATTACATGTTCATGGTGATACTTTTATTGTGGCATTGTATGTTGATGATTTATACATAATTAGAAATAATGTCAATGTGATTATGGGTTTGAAGAAACAACTTGTAGATACCTCTGAAATCACTAACCTTGGTATTTTGCAATTCTTTATTGGCATTCAAATTTTGCAAATGTACGATGGTATATTTATTTCTCAATATTAATATGATTTGGATATTTTGAAACAATTCATTATGGATGACTGTAATTCGTGTTCTACGCCTTACCAGTCCGAAGTGAATTTGTCAAAAGAATGTGACTCTCCATAAGTTGATGCCACTCTTTATCAACATTTGGTTGGTATCCTGATTTACTTAACTCATAGTTGTCTAGATCTTTCCTTTGTTGTTAGCATGGTCTCTTGGTTCATGCAAGATCCTTGAGAAAGCCACTGGAAAGCTTCAAAGTGAATTGTTCTCTTTACTAAGGGAACTGATGAGTATGGTATTAAGTATTGTTGCAGTACATAATTATTAGTTGGGTTCACTAATTTCAATTAGGGAGGTGACATTGATGACCAAAATCCCACTTCTGGCTATGTGTTTTGACTAAGTTTTGGACCCTTGGTCTTGTCGTGTAATAAACAAAAGGTAGTATCTCTTTTGACTACAGAAGTAGGGTATCGTGGCACTATTAATGTAGGAATAGAGGTAGTTTGGATTCGTCATGTTCTTGATGAGATTGGGTTTCATGTTTAGGCCTCAACTATTACTTCTTATGACAATCAGAGTACTATCCAGGTTGCTGATAACCATGCTGCTCATAACAAGAAGAAGCATGTTTAACTTCATGTTATTTATTTGAGACAATTGGTATAGGGAAATGTTGTCTCACTTGTTTATTGCAGGACATATGATTAGGTGTCTGACAGGTTTACAAATCCTATACTAGAATCCAAGTTTGTGAAACTTTAAGCTATGATTGGGCATTAGGAAGCTGCAATTATGGGGGGGGGTGTTCGAATAAATTAATTTAACCTCTTAAATATCTAGAGCATTGTGCTGATGGGGGGGAGTACTGGAACATAATCTCTTGATTCTTCATCACACATCTAGATCTTCTAGAGACACTTTTGGTGCAAATATACTTCGACCCAAATTCACCTAAGTACTTACACCAACAAACCCCAAGATACCGTCCCTTTCAACATCAGCTATGAAGCATGCGAAGTCTCGCTCAAGGTACCTATGGGAACTATAGGAACTAGGTTTTTGCAACAATGAAGGGGTGCGACATAAATTTCCCATACATAACCATATTGAACTTTGACAGGTCATGAACCTCGATATATCAGAAATATTCCACACATAATAAATTAACTAGTTGTGACATACATTCATTAACTACATAATGTCCATGCTATTCTTAAAAGTTCATCATCAACAAATTTCATTCACTATTATGTAGAATAAAATAAAACAACACAACACATCACAACATCATTCACACACATTGGACACCATGATTTTTACATGGAAACCCAACATGGGAGAAAACCACAGAAGCATTTTTCTTATTCGCGAGTCACAATAAATAGACGTTTCATATCTACGTACACAACCTGTATACTTTCCTTCTCTATCTTACAACATATCTACACACAGAACCTGTAGATCCTTACATATCCTTGCGGCTCTCAACTATTTCATTACATAACCCTTTTACATCACTCAGATTTGACATAAGACCCATAATTATCTAGTTAGAAACTAATTTATTAACTCCACAATAATATCAACCCCCAAAATTCCATCCCATTACATATATATAGGCTTTCCTTATATCTCATCCCCCATGCGCACTACTTAGACTTATTAATGTAAGTGGACAAAAACTATAACTTCCTACACATTTGATAGTTTCAAACACCATTCTTCCTTGATTCTTGGCCACTTCATCGAAGTTGACCCTGCTTCGATGGGACACTTTTCTTTATCCTTTTTCACATCAAAACTGCTTTAAAAATGTACTAAAACTTCCTAGGAACAAGGTGCCCCCAACACTCACATGTGGCTTGTCTCGAGCCACTTCATGTATGTTCCTCTAGTGTCTTCCACTGTGACAAAAACTTGACATAGATTTTCTTTTTCACTTCGACAGTCCTCTGTACTTTTTCCTTCTGTCGGCGCACTTCCTCCACTAACTTTGTAGTAATATTCTCTTTGTCTTGTGTTACTTCCCATTTTACTACTTTGTGCATTTCTGTCCATTCCCCAACAATCGAGTCATATACCCTTTCTGTTTCATTATGTAAAGCTTCAACTTTCTCTATTCACTATTGTTGTTCTAACCTCAACCAATGAACTTCATCTTGGAAAGTTTTATTCTCTAGAAATTTCACCATCCTCTCTACCGGTGACAAAGTCTTTAGAAGGCCCTTCATCTTTGTCACATCATCCTGCGCCTTTTCCAATTTTCTAGTGACATCTTATAGCTAGATATCATCCAAGAGTGAATCCCATGTCTGTGATGTTTCCTCATATAATTGTGTCAACATATCTTTTGCATCCTTGATGGAATCTTGCACTATTCTCTGATGTTTCTCAATGACTTCCGGTAGTTTTCTGGGAACCAACTTGGCTTACAAGTCTTATTGAACCCATAAATGATTCCCCCTAGTCGCATCATATTCACTTCATGAGTAATCTCCTCGACTATCTTGGCCTCCAGTACTATGTAACAGGTGACTTCGACAACATCCCGTTACTTCTTCTTTTCTTGAGTAATATGATCCCATTCTTATTGTAGCATAGCACATTGATTCTTAAGGGCAATGTTTTGTGCCCTGAATCCAATCATTAAATCATAAGTTTCTTGTTCACAGACCTTTATCTCCTTAGTGATAGCATGCTGAATATTCTATAGCATAAACATGGGTAGGATCGACAACTTCAAATCTACATAGCTCAACTGGTGCAACTTCTCCTGTATTTCATCCTTAAAAAAATCGATTCTCGTGGTATGAAATGTACCACCCTGCTTGTCATAGATGGAGGTTCTGAATGTACTCTCTTTTCCTCCCGCGTAGCCTCCATCTGTTATGTGGCTCTTGGATGCACTTGTGATATTTGAATTACTTGTATAGATTTTTGGAGCTCAACAAGTTGGTCTTTCATTCCTTCGAACAATTGAACAATATTTTCTTCTATGACCTTGTGGGATTCATTTTCTACTTCACTCATGTTGTTAAACAAGATGTTGACATTTTCATTAGTTAGTTCTATAATTGGAATATTCTTTTGTGCTTTTTTCTTCTTTTTTTGACCTTGTATTGATGCTGTCACTTTCCTCTTTTCAACAAGTCTTGGATCAATTGGACTCTCATTCATCATCCCGTGAGTTTGACGAATCACCAAAATCAACCCAAACATCATGTAGATGTGTACTTTGATTTTGACTTCCTTTCTAGTTTTGGATTGATGTCCCCTCCTATCACAGATCTTGTTGTGACACATTTGGTGAAATATTCCTGACATCTACAGGGACCTTCCATTCCTGTGGCCATTCTTGATAGTGGCCTCCACTTATTCCTTTGTTAATTTGTATATATTAACTAGCCATTGATTATCTATGTATCGCCTCTCTTGCACATATATATGGTGAGGCCCTTCTTTGAGCCTGACAATGTCTTTAAGCCTCACGACTACCTATATTTCTATGCATGGTACCTTCACAAAATTATGTTGGAGTGATTATTTATGTAGATAAAAACTAATTTTATTGTCTACTTACCTCCTCGTAATATCACTGAAGCAAAGACTTGCATACTACGCATCCAAAAATTGATCCCTTTGCTCCTTGGATTGATATTCCTCTAGCTCCACCCAAGAACCAAATGAAACAAAAATTAACAACCATGAGTAATAAAAAGCTGAACCTCTATCTTGGGAATCTATGCAACCATTGAGAAATTCATTCAAGAGCAAAGTAGCCCAATTTCTTTGCACTCTTTTTGCACACTGCTCCACTACTGCAATGATAGATTCCAACACCAAGTTTGGGAAAACCTTCCTCAATACCTTAATTTCCAGTGCCTTTACTGTGAAGAGCACTACTTGATTGTTGATGGAAGGCACATCATACCCTCAATTGTTCTTCGATGAACTGTACCTATCCTTCATTCAAATAGCCAGTTCTCTATATTTTTGTTTGCCATTAAAAATTGAGCTAGGTCCACCCCAACCTTGGGTAAACCCATGATCTGTGCAATTTGGTTTGAATCAATTGAAACTTTCCTATTGAGCCATAGGAAACCCCCATGTAGACACAACAACAACTTCTTAACACACACATTAACTTCCGCAGTCCATATAAAGTGGTGTATATGCGTTAGTGACAAAATCCTCGACCTTTGCAATCCTACAACCCACTCCATAGGATTAAGCGTAAGTGGATAACATATGCGTATAGTTATTTACCTAAAATTATAGGAATTTCACAAGGTCTTGGTATTTGTACGATAACTTATTGATCTTTCCCTCTATGTCCCCTTATACTAGAATACCCTTTGGAATGGATGGGGTTACCATGGTATACTAAGCATTCTTGAATACCTTAACTGGTTGTGCATTCATATTTCTTGGTGGTATGTATTCGGGTAATAGATTTGCAGACCTAGACCCTAAGGCTTCGACGTCATGTTTGCTCTTAGTCCTTTATTCAGTGTTCATGGAGTGAGATGAAGTTCTTTTCTTCCTCAACATTTTTGTTGGAATTTGCAGTGATATTATTTCCAACTCTTCTTGGAGGATTGGGATAGCCTCCTGCATTTCAACTTCCTCGACAGAGCCTCGTTCCTCACTCATATTTGATTGATCAACTTACATACTTGCAAACTTCTGATATCGACTTTCCTTGTGCTAATACTCGGGCTTTGGATTCTCAATACACTTTAGCGTCTCGACAAACAATAAACCTGAATGGTAATCTGGTATGATTTTAATATTGCTCCCACATGTTTTCCATTGTCAATCCCAAGGTTCAATTAATAGTACCAAATATTTGCAATGGTTATAGTGTTGATGTCTAATTTGTTCACAAAGTTGAGACTTTTCATGCGTTTATGAGGGCAACTCCACTAATTCCGCCACTATATGCACCATAAAAGCAGTCATCTATTATCGTTAAATGAAACTATGACAAATGAATAGCCTTGACATAATACTACCTTCTTATGTATATGATTCCTACCTTAACAAAACAACACTTTGACAAAACCAACACTTCGACAAAAACACACACTTTGACAAAAACAAACACTTTGACATACTTGCAAAACTTTGACAGAAATAAAATTGCAAGGTTTCAATTTTATTTTTTGTATCTATACATAGTGAAGGAATGCTTGGCTGTCCCTATAAGGTTCCGGTTGACTCCCATTAACCAATCCTCTAAGGGGATTGCCATTAAGTTTCTACAATTATAAAACACCTCCTTCTGTTACATATATAATGACATAGGGTTCCAACAAACACATTCTTAGCTTACCAGTACGTTTGAAGAACTTACTGTCATATAGGAGCACTAGATCCCTTTGTTGAAATTGCTTCTTTGTTATGTGGCGATCATTCCAGGACTTCTATTGTCCTGTCTAAACTTGTTGTTGGAACCCTGCAATGAATCTATCTTCTTCTAGCTACAATAGCTACATCAACCTTTCCTCGATTGCACGAGTATCCAACATACCTATTAAGGTAGTTATCCTCAGACTTGGTACAATGTATTCCACAAGCATGCCAACTTCTTGTCCATACACTAGATGGAAAGCATCTGACCTGTCAACTTTTTGCAGATTGTTCTATAAGCCCATAAAAGTACAAAAAATTTCAAATCCCAATCGTCATGGTTCATATTACATACATTTGTCAAATCATGTTCTGAGATTTTGTTGAAGGCTTCGAAAGTTCCATTTACTTGTAGATGATATGGAGTACTCTTTTGATTATAGATTTGGAATTCCTTTGTGATTTCTTCAATTGTCTTATTTATGAAGTCAGCTCCTTGATCACTAAAAAAAACTCGAGGGCACCCAAATCTTGTGACTACATTTTCAAATAGGAACATTGTAGTCATCATAGCACTACAATATTTTACTGGCACAACTTTAGCCCATCTTTATAGATACTTTGTTGCTGTTATAATATAGTGTTCTCATATCCTTTTTTCTGGTGGGTTCATTGGTCCCATGAAATCAATGACCCATTTATCGAATTCCTGCAATGTGACTTGTGGCGCTAATGGAATCTTGTCCCTCCTAGAGGGATTTCCAATCCTTTGGTAGACTTCATAGGATTAACAATACTCCTTTGCATATTTATGCAATTTGTTCCACTATAGTACCTCCCTTAATATTTTATGTGTTGTGTATTTTCCTGTGTACTGGCCTCCTACAACTCTGTCATTGCATTTAGACAAAATCTAAGGATATTTATGTTCAAGAATGCAACGTCTAAAAATATCATATGGTCCCAAATTGTATAACCGTCCCACTATCAATTGATAGTTAATAGATTTGACAACTAATTGCTTCTTCTGTGCTGTCGTGTATCCATGGGGTGTCATACCTGTAGTAAAAAAATGATCAATTTATTCAAAATATTCATTTACCATTCTTAATAAAAAGAGTAATGCATTTGGGAGATTATGATCCAAATTAACTGGGTCTTATCATATCTCCAACCTCACAGATGGCCAGGAATTGCACTCAGTCTCCTTGGCTTGACTACGGTCTCAAAATAATATTCCTGAAACGATAAGAGCCACCAACAAATCCACCCCAACACTGGCTTGTTTACCAAGTACTTTAAAGTAGAATGACCAGTAAACATTTTAAAGTGACCCCCTAACATATAGTGTCTGAATGTTTGCATATCATACACCATAACTAGACCTTCTCTTTCCACCATGGTGTAATTTTGTTATGCTGTTGATAGTTACCTACTAGCAAAAGCAATTGGATGATCAATAGAACCCTCAACTGCTTGAGCGAGAACCATTCCCAACACAATTGAAGATGCATCAACATGCATATGGAATTATTTTTGCTAATCATGGAAGACTAAAATAGGTGTCGTCACCATCTTTTCTTTCAGTGTGTACATGCTCTACTAACACTCTTCATTCCATTGAAACTTGACATCTTTCTTCAATATTTTTTTCACGGGAGCTATAATCTGAGCATACCCTCTTATAAACTTCATGTAGTAGCCCGTATGTCCCAAATTTGTTCCCAGCTGTTGGAGTGATGTTGGTGGAGGAAAATATACTATAATGGTGATCTTCGTAGGGTCCATTAACAATCCATGTTTGCAAACCACACGACCCAAAAATATGACAAATGGAGCATAAAAGATACACCTATTCAAATTTAATGATATATGATATTGCATCCAGTGATCTAACATTAACCTTAATATTTCAATATGGTTCTTCAATAACCCGTAGACTGTCCAATCGTCGAATTAGTCCTCCAAAAATCTGTGAATAAACTCTTTAAATGCTGCAACAACTACTATAGAGAAAACAACAGGGGCATTTTTTAAACCAAATGGCATTACCGTGTATTGGTAGAAACCCCCCTTCATCACAAACTTTATGTTGTGTCAATCCTCCTTAGAAATATTTATTTGATAGTATCTAGTAAAGCCGTCAATCAATGAATACACTTCCTAACCTCTGACATTTTCCAATACCTCATCTGTAAATGGTGTAGGAAGGGGTCATGCATACATGCGTCATTTAGCTTCCTTAAATCAACACAAATACAAACTCCACTAGTCCTTTTTTTCTTGGACTTCCATCAGATTAATCCATTCAGAATCTTCGACATGCTCAATGATACCAGCATCTAGCATGCTGTCGAGATCCGTTGTAACATACCCAACCTTAGAGAAACACACCAAGGTTAGGTAATTGGGTGTTTAATAAAGGGGGTGGATAAATATAAGCTAATCACTCAGAATAATACTTCTTGAGGTTGGATAACATGCCAAACAAGTTAAAACTTCTAAACATTCATCCACCAAGAGGGGTTGATCTAACAATGCAACCTAGTTTTCCAATTTGTATGAATTTTATTGTATTGACACATGGATACATTCAACCATACCACTTAACATGATTTTAACTATTCTTTTAAACATATGGACTACCACTTGTGGCCATATAATCATAAATTTAAATCATACTTACACTTCTTCCTAGAACCCCATTTACTATAGAAAAACATTCAACATTTACACTTTCCTAGGAAGTAGGGTTTAACCACCTATCAATGGCGGATATACATTGACTATTTCATATTTCTAATTCCAAATAGGATCTGATATGGGAAAACCATACATGGCCATATGGATTGCCCCAAATATCAGTCAATCAAAATAATTTAATGACATACATAACTAATGTCTTCACCTCATATTTAAATCAACATTATTACAATTCCAAGAGGTAGATTTATATGCAGAAATATATTAGACATTAACGCAATAATTTATTCATTTCATAAGAATAGATAAGTCATGATATGGTACAACCATATATGGCCATATGGTTGTCTAATTATCAGTCCCTTAAATATACTTAATTCATAAGTAATTATTTTCCTAATACATAAATAAATTCAACATTCTACACTACCTCAAATAGTAGGATTCTAATCAATACATAAGAAGATATTTTTGACATTAAATATCAGTTATAAATCCCAAGGATGATATGATCCGGTACATCCATATACAACCATATATATTGTCTTGGATCAGATCTCCTAATACTCATAAGTACCATAACAAACTAGCAACTAGTCACTAATCCAACACAATGACATACCTCTTTCTTGGGCTGTCAATTACTCAACTATGGTTAACAATTCGCCATGAAAATATATACAATTTAATATCATAAAATGGAAGAAATATATAGAAGCCTCCATGGGCACATAAACATCAACATATATAAAGTAATTAAATAGGAACAAGAACTTATCTTTTGTAGGGAAGCAACTAGTGCCAACATGACAACTTTCATCCCAGCCTTAGACATCGTCAAGCATAGACCGCTCGTACATGCCACCCCCAAGCCAAGGTCTTGGAATTCACATGAGAAGGTCTCTTCTAACTAGACCCCTAAAGATAATAATATTTATAACATAGGATTATACTCCTTCTTTAAGGCAAAATGTAAACTCTAACCCCTCTTCCTTAGGATTACCCCCCTATCTAGGAAGACAGGATTAGGATAAATGTGCTTTATTTCTCAAGATTTCCCCCCTCTCCTAAAATACAAGCTATTTTCAATGTGGTATCCTTCATAGTATTACCCCCCTCTCCCAAAGAACCACTTCCCACAATTAAAGCTCATGTTCAACAATATTATTCCCCTCTCCTGCAAGATGGGCACAAAAACTAGGTTAGTTGTGCAAGATTAACCCCATCTCCTACAAGACCCAACAAATCCAATAGAGAATAATACTTGCTCAAGATTAACCCCCTCTCCTACAAGACAATCAAAACAATGGAATTTTTTACACAAGATTACCCCCCTCTCCTGCCAGACAAGGTTATGGTGAAGTTACTCTCTTTACCCTACATAACACTTCTTGACCATTTGAACCCCTAATAGAGAATTCAAATCCAATATAGATTAGATCTCTCTTCTTGACCATATAGGTGCAGAATAACCAATTTGAACCCCTACTAGAGCATTCAAATTCAATGCATAATGAATCTCCAATACTTGCTAAATTCTCATCATAGGCTCTCCATAACCTGCAATACAAAATTGGTGTACTCATGTGCAAAATCCTATGCCAAATATCCCTTTGGAATTTGAAAATCCTGTCAGATATCTCTCTGCATTGGTCAACCAAATCCACCAGTGAAAGAATGAATGAACTATGGGGCAATTCGAACCTCCTTAGGACAATTCGAATTGCCTCCAAGAGATTTACTCTAGACCACTAAGGAAGGAATCCCAATCATCGAGGCTTCCAAAAATCACTAATTGAATCATTCAAGTTCTTAATAAAGAAACTTGAATTACTCTGAGACCGAGTCTAAACCAATGACAAATACACTTACAGTCATTGGATAACTCAAATTTGTTAACCCTAACTTAAACNCTAATTGAATCATTCAAGTTCTTAATAAAGAAACTTGAATTACTCTGAGACCGAGTCTAAACCAATGACAAATACACTTACAGTCATTGGATAACTCAAATTTGTTACCCCTAACTTAACCCTGCCATAACTGGGTCTAAGTTACTGATAAATAACTCCCCATGCATGGAGGTAACTTGAATTCATAAGTACTGAATCCAATTCTCCCTATATCACTCCCATGCATTCAAGATAACTCAAATTGACTCAAATATTACCAAATTAACTTAATATGACTTGAATTCATCTCATTAAGTGAGGACTACTTACCTTGGATGATAGTTAACTAAGGACAAATACTATTAAACAACATGACTCTAACTGACTGACAACTACTCCAGTTAACTAGACTGCTATGTGCATGTTGCATGGTTTCGTGTGCATTATTTCATGGCTTCATGTGCATGAATGCATGTTTTCACGTGCTTGTGCTTGCGTGCAAGGTTGCATGGTTGCATGTGCATGTGTGCATATGCATGGTTGCATGGGTGCATGCAAAGTGTTGATTATATATATTAGGACCACTATGTTTCACTAATGTCAAAATTAGGGATGTTAGAGTATTGTTAGGGTGATCCAAAACTCCTAACCCCAACCCCTTCACATGTGAAATCCCAAGACCCACCTACAATGCTGTTGTTCATGTTGTGCCATTATTTTAGTTATAGATAATAGTAGTAGTAGTAGAATAATAATAACATAATTTCAACAATAAACATCATAATATCCATGGTTCATGGTCGAGGCACCTAGTTCCACCATTAAATAAAATAACCAAAATCACAGGTATCAGGGACTTACCATTAGGATATTACATCCGCCTGACATTCTCTTTATATCTTGGGTTCAATCTTGACGACCTTTGTTTAACAGGTTTTGCAATAGCTTCAATGGGATCTTGATCTCTCCTAACTCACTGGCGATGCCCTTCATCTCTCATAATTTTGTGGGAAATAAACCTTGATACTCATGCAATAAATCAATGTTTTTTCCTACCGTTTCATGATCCTAGTAATCGTCAATATCAGAAAAATTAGGATTTTCATTAGAGGAAATTTGGGGTCTAAAATGGGCCTTATAAAAAACTGTGCCATGGATGAGCTGGATTGAGTTGAATTTTTAAACCAATAGAATTTCAATATCTTTGGTCAACCATTATGGTTGAGTTGGACACATAATGCTTATGTGTCATATTTTTATTTGACAATAGATAACTCCATATCAACCTCACCTTGGTTAAGTTCTTGAAAAGATCACCTCGAAATAAGATAAATAAACTTTAACTAATAAATACAGAATATTTTATTTGATCACTACTTCCAACTCCTCTAAAACATAACCTTCTCATTAATTAAAATTGTAGTGGAAGCATTTTGAAATACTAAAAACATTTATTAATCAATTTTTTAAAAAGAAAACTAAATAATATTTAGTTTTAAATAGACTTATCTTGAAATGCTAAATAAAAGATATTTAGTATTTTTAATATTATTAAATAATATTTAAAAAATAAATATATTTAATTATTACATCCAAAAATAAATAAAACATTTAAATACTAACAAAATAAAAAATAATAACTATTTTTAATGTTACTAAAATATAATAAAATTTTCTTTTACTTTTTTTCTCTCTTACGTACCTACCTATTAAATCACAATTTTTTTTATATTAATATAAAAAATAATATGAATATACATAGTTTATTGTTTATTTTATTTTATGTGATGTAATATTTTTTATATGAATTAATATAAAATTTATATTAAAAAATAATAGTGATTTTATTTTTTATTTTTTTAATACTATTATAATTATATTTTTCATTATAAATGAATATATTTGAGTTTTATATTTATTAAATATATAAAAAGTAGTGGTCAACTCATTTAAAAAAACAGTAATATAAAATTCAAAAGTTTCCTATCATTTATTATGTGTGCACAAAAATCTAAATATTTCATTAATATTTTTAACCAATATCTCTTAACTCTACATTAACTCAATATAGTTGTCAACTACCATTAATGAGACGATTTAGGTTGAATTTCATTAGATTTAATCTGACATGGCATATTTGTAGTGTGATGTGGCTTTTTTATTATTATTTTCCTTAGGAGGCCCATTTTAGACCCCAAATTTCCTCTAATTTGAATTGGAGCTAATGTTAACTTTTCTCCTCTTCAATGGTTTCAATAATGTATCAAATACTATCTCAGGGACTCCCAATTCTTGACTTCCTTTAGTTTCTGGGATATGCACATCTCTCATATCATCATCATCTGGATCTCTTGTAATATTGTAGCATTCCATCACCTATTCACTGTGGGCTATTAGGCAGAGGTATTGGTATCTCTTAATTTTTTTTGGCTTTTGATAACTTGAAAGGATGCATCCACCATTGGGATCTCATCTTCATAACTGAATGTTTGTATCAATTTCATAGCATTATATTCCCATTCTATGGTACCTCATCTTATCTCTAGTATTGTGTACCAATTCCTTAGCATCATATCTAGTGTGTGGATAAACATGCGAGCACTTTCTTGCTTCGGAAGGTTCCTAGATGTCGTAGTAAAAGTAACCAAATGGTTGAAAAGACTAGTTAGACCATTATATTGTACTCCCTCATAAGGGATTCCTTCACAAAATCCTATTTCTAGTATCTTTCTGCACTGCCACCAGAACTAAATATTTTGCTTATGACTAGCCCACCACCTAGATGGAGTAGCCTTTAGAGCTACATCTAATGCTGACAATCATTGCCGCTTAGGAATTTTAACTTCAAAATCAATAATAAAAGCATTCAGAATGGGTAACCCATCATAAGTAGGTAGATCACATACCTCTTTTCTAACTCGACACAATGACTTCAAAACACGTGCACACCTCTGCATTGAGACTTCATGTAGTTTTTTATGCCAATTTTTTCAAGCTTCACTAGATCTGATGAGCACGAGCTAATGATTCACTAATTCAAGGTACCATATGTTGTAGGATTGACATATTCATCCATTCTAGAAGTAATGTTATAAATTTTCTCTAGGTCATGAGCATCGTATTACTTCTTGATAGGTTTGACATACATTTGGCCCTCCAATAGATCCAGAGGTGCGACAACTATGATTTCTCCATTTTCATATGTCAGCAGTATTTTCTTAACATTTATGATAGTATGGTTCTCCATTTCCCAATCTATACCAATTATCATAGGATATGTATTGGTTTATCATCTATCTCTATAACTTCAAAATATGCAAAATTATATAGTCCCTTTACAGTGAAATGGACACCTACCATTCTTCCAAATGAAATTACTTTTCTGTTGATTCGCCAATCTCAGTTGAAAAAGGGGACCATTGTAAGGTCCCAATACCCAATAATGTGGATAATTTAAAATTTTTTCTTCAAGAACACTTGTTCCCTTTTTCAAACACTGGGCATGGACGTTAACTCACTCTTCCAACTTCATTCTCAGGTTTAAGAACCCCTGTCCATTATTGTAACAGTCGTTCCTCCCTGGACAGATCCCTTCTGTGACCAAAATGAACATTTCCGCACTGGACCTGTCATTTTGCAGTCTGCGTTCCACAAGCCGCTTTCCGCCCTTCTGAACTTGGAATTCGGAAATCAAAAACACAATGTGCAACAGAAAATTTAATGACCTTTCCGCCTTCTGCCTTCCGCATTTTACTTTCTGCCTTCCACACCTTGGAACTCGGAAATCAGAAACTCAATGCGCGAAGGAACATTCAACGGACTTTCCGCATTTCGCCTTCTGCTTTCTACCTTCCGCACCTTAGAACTCTGAAATCGGAAACTCAATGTGCAAAGGAACATTCAACGGACTTTTCGCCTTCCTCCTTCCACCTTCCGCTTTCCGCCTTCTAAACCTCATAAATCGGAAATAAGAAACTCAATGCGCGATGCAACATTCAACGGACTTTCCACCTTCCGCTTTCTGCACCTCAGAAATCGGAAATTGGAAACTCAATGCACAAAGGAACATTCAATGGACTTTCTTCCTTCCACCTTCCACACCTCAGAAATTGGAAGAAAAAATCTTTACTTAGCCTTTTTCCGGTTTTCCACCTTCTACCTTCTGCCTTCCGCAAGCGGATCCCGGAAGTTGGAAACCCCACTTTATGCCTTGACTTTTCTTTTGATTTCTGCCTTCCACCTTCCGCTTTCTGTAGGCGGATCTCGGAAGTTGGAAATCCCATGTTCTGCTTTGATTTAAACTTCTTTCTTCCGTCTCCTGCATTCTGCCTTCCACTTCGGATCCTAGGGTGCGGAAACACAATAATCTACCTCGTTCAATATTCCTTTTTTCCGGTTCCCGCCTTCCACCTTCCACAGGTGGATTTAAAGGGGTGGAACTCAAGGATTCTTACCTTAGATGCATTTTCAGCCCCGTACTAGGATTCTAGCCTCCATGAACTTGGGAAAATGCATCACAAAAACACAAGAAATGTACAGAAATAAAATGCAGGAAAGCATAACAGAAGTAAACCTCTACTTAGCCATTAGTAAGCATTCAACATGATCATAATAATTCATAAGAAAATGCATGGCATAAACAAGCATAACATAGATACTTAACTTTATGATTAAGTTGTCCCGCAACTAGCTACAGTGACTGCAACATTCCACCCAACCATAGGCCAATGTGTTCATTACTCTCTCAACATAATGCCACCCCTGAGTTGGGCATGACTCTCACAAGGAACTAGGGACAACATGGAATCACATAGCCAGACCAAAACACACACACATTCAAGCCAACCTTCAGTTGGGTTTATCAGATTGTCCAGCCAAGGCAACACCAAGTTGGGTTTATCAGGTTGCAAGCTTCTAAGACAAACAATGCTGGGTTTATCAGAATCACTTAGTCAAGCTAGCAGGCAATTCGGTTTATCATACTGTTCACAGTCAAGACAACTTCCAAAACAGAGACCATCCAAGCCATAGATGGGTTTATCAGGAACTCAGCCAAGCCATCATTCACAGTGGTTTTATCAAACTGTCTAGCCAATCCATAGATGGGTTTATCAGGCACTCGGCCAAGCCATCGTTCATAGTGGGTTTATTATGCTGCAAGTGTACAAGCCTATCAATGCTGGGTTTTTCAGGCTTACCAAGCCAAGCCAGCATACAATTGGGTTTATCAGACTGTTCACAGTTAAGCCAACGCCCAAAATAAGGACTAGTCAAGCCACAGATGGGTTTGTCAGGCTCTCGAACAAGGAATCATTCACAAAGGGTTTATCAGACCGTCCATAGTCAAGCCAATCTTTCAAAAATAAGGATCAACCAAGCCACATATGGGTTTATTAGGAATCCATCCAAGCCATCATTCACAGCGGGTTTATCACGCTGTCCTTAGTCAAGGATTGCACGTGGCCAACACACCGCAAAACACAGGTGAACAACCCAGAGCCAAAACACAGTTCTCACAATAGTGCGAATGAATCCAACATTTAACGTGACTCAGGAATGAAGGAATGCGCATGGATACCCACACGATTTTACTTGTTGTAGGATCAAGAATAAATCCTCCCAGGCTTCAGACCTGTAGACTTGCTCAGTCAAGCCATCGGACTTCCATGCCTTGCTCTGCCCAAGGAATTAACTACCTCATCCAACTTATAGAAGAAATTAATGATTGAGGATAGAGGACAAAAAGTAGCTGAGGGTTTCATGGGTTTCCCCATTGACATCCGGTCTCACCCTATTGGCTCAGGGGGTTTGACTAACTCCCCACCCTATCCCTCGTGGAATCATGCCCCCATCTCTTTCACGTTTGCAGTCCCATACCTAGTTGTGGTATTTATATTAAATTGTATTTACATGATGTTTACAATTATAATGTGCTTGACTTAGCACATGAACCATAGGAATCAACCATGATCACCTATTCAGAAAACATTAATAAATGGCATGACCTTGTCCTTGAGCTCCTTGCCATGATTCCATACAATATTTATATAATGTACAATCAAAATACCAAGAGATCAAAACTGAGGGTGTTACAACCATACTAATTTTGTTTTTCCCATTTTTCCCAAGTTTTCTTAGCAATAATATTCAAATCACATCCCAGATCAAGAATGAAAAAATCCATGTCATAATCCCCAATCTGCACATTAAGTTGCAGTTTCCTTCCATTTTTTATCTTCTTCTGCACATGGTTTACAACCCTTTCCTTCCTAGGTTCTCTTTTTGATTCATAAAGTAGACTATGAAATTCCTTTAATGCATCCTCATCTTTAATTAAAACAATAAAACTCTTTAAAAAGCTTTTCAGCGGGCTTACTGTTCCATGAGACTTCTTTGGAGTTGATCGATCAAAGAGGGGTGGCATGTCATAGACAGGAACATGATTATATATTGGAGGCATAGCAGATGATGATGCTCTCGTATGTATTGGCACGAATTCATCCCTATCTTCCAAGAAAACTTCCTTTTCCTTTTGGACGTTGAATGTGGTGGCCGCTGCATAGCTGGTATAACTCTTTGATCCCGCTGGTTTTTATAACTTCCTCTATCATCTCATGCGATAGCTCCACCTCATGTGACTACAAATACTATTGTCTACTTTTGTCTTGGTTCAATTGAGATATTTTTAACATTATAGTTCTGATTCTGATTAGCTTTTGCTTTCCACTTCGCTATAATTTGTGGACAATCTTCAATAGTATTATCTAGCACTTTATAGTACGAACATGGATTCTAACAGTCCCTTGCAAAGTGTCATGGTTGACCTCAATTGTAAAAAAATAGTTTACCTTTACCTAGACCAAATCCTCCTCGTCCACGTCCATAGAATCCTCCTCGTGGATGGTTGAACTGCACATTACTTCCTTCGGCTGGCTCCTCCCGTTTCATCCAATAAGTATTCAATGTACATTATGTGCAACTCATATACTTAACAATCTTTCTCATCATGGCCCACTAATATAGAATTTAAAATATAGTTTTTTGGGAGTACTTACAAACTTATGGAGTAGGTAGCATACTTCAAGTAGATGTCCTCTAGTCTAACATATTCTACACTAGGATCTAGCTGCATGGTTCAGAGGATTAGGTTCCCCCATAGCTAGATATTCTTGGAATGTTGGGAATTGATCCTTATGGTGACCCTCCATTTTGCACCTCGTACACCATACTTACTACACTTATGTATTTTCCCTTCTTGATATCTTGAATTTGCAATGATAAATTTGCTAACTGTGACTTGATTTGAACCATTCTTGCACCAATTTCTCAAATTGGTGATTCTTCAAGCTTCATGGCAAGCTCCAGAGCCTCGATCTATGAGAAAATATTATGTTGCATCAATGGAACTTGAATATGTGGTAGAAAGGAACCTATGAACCACTCCTTATGCTGAACATTAGACATCTAAGAACTCACATAAACCATTCACATTCTAAAATTTTGGTCAATGTACCATACAGATTCAGTTGGTAACTACTTGATCTCCTTCAAATTAGTAATGCATTGTGACTTAAACTTCGTCTTCCGGAATTCATGTTTTAATATGGATTTAATTTTTGCTAATGTATTATATGGAGATCCAACTGGAATGTTGGAAAATTTCATTATCCAATATAGAACTCTACCATGGAAATTCATAATTTGTTGTGCTCTTTTCACATTGTCATCTTGGAATTGCTTAAGAGTCCATACCACCTCACATAAGAACCAATGCTGCTATGGATATTCTAAACCATTCCCATGAACAACTAGTAGTTTCATATCATTCTCGTCCTTCCTTCTCCAAGTAGGTATTGACTAACTCAATACTAAAGGACCAACACTTGGGATTTGACTACTTGTCGATGCATTATTCTAAGTAGTACCACTAAGGTTACTTCCTTGTTTTAACTGCTATGTACTAGTATTTCTTACCTCAATTTATGGAGATGCACATTGGGTCATGGGTATGGCGTAGTATCTGGTATGAGATGGTTCAACAAGGTCTTCTTCTAAAATTAACTGGTATTCTTCTTCTTTGTCCTCCTTTCGATCATAAGGTCCTTCCTTAAGCTATGGTATTGTATTGTAGTCCTGTCCTTCAATCACAATGCAACTCTCTCTCCTTGTCGCAACCCTCCTTCTTGTTTTTGCTCAAAATATTCTTCCACTTCGCAAAAAACCACTCTTCATCCATCTCACTCTCTTCTCCCCTTATGATCTCAACTCATTCCATACATTCTCATATACCATCCTCCAGCCAACACCCATATCCATCGCACACAATTGATTTACTCTATGGAGTTCATTCTCAGAATCCATTTTTCACAAAGCAACATCTTAATCCGCAAGTTTAAATATTTCAAGCACTTACCTCACAGTCCCTTGAATAAATCTCTTTCTACTTCACTATAAGAATGTCTATGGAAAACTCAGTAATGTATCCTTCCAATATACTATCCATCCAATAATCAACAACACGAGATATCTTATTGTTAACACTTTGGAGGGTTTCGATCAACCTTGGTGTTCAAACTCTAGGCTCACCCTCTTCAAAGAACCTCTTTTCGAATGTTAGCCTCAATAACCACTCCATCAATATAGTAGGGTATTCAACAAAGGAAATTTCATGAATGTATAAATAAATATACTTACCTATCCATTCTTCTCCATTTAGTCATAGATCT
Organism: Pseudotsuga menziesii; assembly: GCA_001517045.1. NCBI lineage: Eukaryota > Viridiplantae > Streptophyta > Pinopsida > Pinales > Pinaceae > Pseudotsuga > Pseudotsuga menziesii. The sequence goes on along the minus strand of LPNX011070698.1, from coordinate 122,419 downwards.
CTATTCAGTTCTTGAGCAAACTCTCTAATCTTCTGGTCAACCCAGTCCTCGACTTAGGCTTGGTCAGATGACACATCCCCATTCAACATATATCTTGATCACGAAAATAGAACCATTTGTTGGCCCAAATCTAATTCGACCTAAGTCACCTAAACACTCACACCAACAAACCCAAAGATACTGGAACTTTTGGCATCACCTGTTGAGTATCACCTAAGGTACCTATGGGAACTGTAGGAACTAGGTTTTTGTAGCAATTAAGGGGTGAAACAAAAATTTCCCATACATATCCATTTTGAACTTTGACAGGTCATGGACGTTGAAAAATTAGAAAGATTCCACACATTACTTTAACTAGTCGTGACATACATTCATTAACTATGTAGTGTCCATGTTATTCTTAAAAGTTGATCATTAACAACATTCGTTAATTATTATTATGAAGAAAAAAAACAACACATCACAACATCATTCACACACATTAGACAATGATTTTTATATGGAAACCCAAGACGAGAGAAAACCACATAAGCGTTTTTCTTATTCATTTCTTAGAGTAAATAAATGCTTAATGTATGTGCACACATCCTGTAGACTTTCCTTCTCTCCCTTACAACAGATCTACTCACACAACCTGCAGATCCTTAAGTCTTCTTGCGACTCTCAATAATTTCATTACATAACCCTTTTACATTACTCATATTTGACATAAGACCGACCATTATTTATCCAACAACTAAATTATTAAATCCGCAATAAGATCAACCCCTAAAAATTCCCAACTCATTACGCATATATAGGATTTTCTTATATCCATACCCCCACACCCACTACTTAGAATTATTAATGTAAGTGGACAAAAAATATAACCACCTCTGCATTTGATAGTTTCAAACACCCATCTTCCTTGATTCTCAGCCACTTCATTGGAGTTGACCCTGCTTTGGTAGGCCACTTTGCTTTATCTTTGTTCACATCAAAACTGTTTTAAAAAATGTACCCAAAATTGTACAAAGTTTCATAGGGCCAATAGAAAACCAATCATTAGATGACAGTCGACTAGTGGAGTAGTCAAATAGTGGAACGACTGAGTTGGTGATTAAATGACCGACTGAGAGAGTCGATGACTTGAATCAATGGTTAATGAGGCCATGGTCAACTCGACTACAAAATTTAACTACATTTTGGGACGTTGTGTATTTTGTGGAAACTATTAGAACCAATGAACCCTATTTGTGGACCAGATCACTTCTAGGGAGTGTTGACTTTTATTTATAATGAGAAATATGAATTTGTCATTTTTAAAATGGTTTGTTCATGACTTTATTTTATAGTCAATGAAGTGAAAATATGTATCCCTTTGTTGTTGGTCGAAATGTCATTTCATAATAAATGTTATTATTATTAATGTGGTATTCTTAACTGACATAACATACGAGAATACCTCCTGATGTAGCTACCATCATAAACACTCCCTCTTAGCGAGGGATGCATTCTTCTTGCATGTTCTTCACTAGTTTAATGATATTCTTGAAGTTTTCTTTTTTCACTAGAGAAGTTTATCGATGAACTTCCATCTAATCGACGTTATTATTCTCCTCACATGCACATCTATTCATGTATAGGGCTCTAATGTGTGTGCACTCACATTATACTAGGCATTGCTTATTCCACTAGGGGTAGCTAGTACCTATCAAATAAATAAGAAAACCTGCTCTATAATGAGATATATCACTCCATCACGGAGTGTGCAATTTGAATTCAAGCCTTATTCACACTTTTCCAAATCACATGACTAAGAAAGATTATGTAAGCACCTCAAGCCGTAATCACACCCAACCAAATCACATGGATAAGGAAGGCTACCCCAAGGCCATTCACCACTATCCATTTCACATGACCATTTCCCATGACCAATTTGGTAGAAATTATGATCTATGATGCACCCTAGAGAAACATCAACATTCCCTCTTAGTGAGTAATGCATTCTCCATCACACTAAGCTTCTCCCTAAAGTATACAAACGTCAGTCTAGACAGAGGCTTGGTGAGAATATCTGTAATTTGCTTATCTATGGATATGTACTGGAGCTGCACTGCTCCCTTATCCATAATGTATTTGATGAAATCCCACATGAATATCCCTAAATACACATTGTTGTGTGACCCGCGACATTGGCAGTGATATAGTCAACATCTGCTATACCAAGTGCTATAGAAATCTATTTCTCGCTCTTTTCATCCACTGCACTCCACCTAGTTAGAACTTGTATATCTCAGTGACCCACTTCATCATCCAAGTCATATATCGTGTCATATACAACTATACCACATAGGCACCTAAACACATGCCTTGGTTCACCAAATATAAATAAGAATAATAATTAGTTAGCTTATCCAAAATTTTCGTCATAAGTGTAGCCATGGAATTTGTAGTTCATCATCCCGAATCTCTCAGGATTGCGACTTTGTAATTTCCATGTCTAAGGAAGAATTCACTTGGTATCTTCCACACTTCTAATCAAGCCAAGATTCTCCATTTTAAACTCTGAAGCCAACCGTTGTGCTACATCTACTCCCTATGTACTAGAGCACCAAGGTCCCTCTGCACTTGGGTATCTTTCTCCCTCCGCATTTGAGAATCCTATAACGAAGTAACTTGTTTCTCTCTACACTGATCACTATGCATATGAGTGTCCTATACTCTCTAGATATGGACACTTTTCATCTGAGTATTTTGCATTCTCTTTCAGTTCTTGTACATGCCCTATTCCTGTCACCACTTGACTTGAATTGGAATCCAGCTCATGCGACTCCCTTGCATGTGTGGGATTCCACAATAAATCTACCTTTACTATTGTCTCCCTCTTGATCTTTGCCTTCTTGCGGAAATCACTGAAGTGCAACCAATAAGACTATACTTGTTTATCCAAGAGTTTATAAAAATACTCTTGAACCCATTTACAATGTTACGAAACAAAGTCTTAGACATAGGACAAAGTGCCTCTCAATATTTAAAACTTTAAGAGTGGATTAAATAAACCCTTTTCCAATAATGTGCATGAAAAGCATACCACGACTTACATGTTTCCACAATACATATGGAAATATCCATCACCAAGTGCCACTAACATGGATGGAAACTATTATAGGGATATATTTTAAACATAGTTCACATTACATAAAAAAAACTCCAAGCACATATTCATATCAAACCTATGGAATAAACTAACCCTTGACCTATTTAACAACTTATGCACATTATAATATAACCACCCAAACATATGTTTTAAAACATACCATGGTTATAAAGTGATTATCAACACCATATGGTTCGAAGGGATACCATAAGCCATTCCACATTCACATCATCCCCCAATCCAATTCTTTGGCTCTTGGATCGATGTCAACATCTCCTTTGCAATGATCAACAATCAAGCCTTGTCACTTACCAACATGGGCCCCAACTACGCATACCATCTCAAATTTCCTTTTACAACAACGAGGCAAAAGTGCTAAGGAGACTCTCAACTAGTCTGTGCCATGTTTTGTTCCTGTGGGATGAGGCTATGCATGGTACACCATCGGGTGGATGTCCTTCTCTCCATTGCCCAACGTTCTACTTATCAAACTTCCACGTTGATTCCCACAATGTCCCTCTCTCCCGCTGAGTGCTATCCATCATGGAGGTTAGAGTTCCGCCCTTTGTTGGCATGTGGTGGACTGTGTGGGTGTTGCACAGGAGATAGTTTTACTCCTCTCAAAATAAAAAATTTGATACCATGTTGATTTTTTTGCTATAGAGAGAAAATGAATTCATCAAATTTAAAATGGTGAGTTCATGACTTTATTTTATAGTTAATGAAGTGAAAAGACACATCCCTTTGTTGTTTTGTTGTTGGTTGAAATGTCATTTCATAATAATAATAATAATAATAATAATAATAATAATTATAACTATTATTATTATTTATTTATTTTTTACTAGGGGAGTCAACAACTGGGGATTGGGATTGTTCACGTGACACAGGATCCAGGGATACAATTTCCCTACCCCTATACCCCTAGGTGCACCCACACAACCCGCAAGTATGGGGCACGAGTAAGCCATGGTGATTTGAACTCGTGACTTCCAGTTACAACATGTCCTTCATATCAAGCGAATCATTGATTGAGCTATACCCATGCGAGCAATAATAATATTTATTATTAAAAATAATATTTATTAATAATAATATATATATATATTTTTAACAAGAACAATTATAGGTTATATTAGGAAATCAGTGGTATGACCATTGTGAAAGAGTCTACAAAAATTCCTTGTCTGCTGTCTGAAAATAGAGTCGAGAAGATACATAAAATACGTAACTAGTTACGAGACATTTGACTGACTAAGAGCTACTGAGACCAATATACAACCAATATGCAACACATAGAGAATAACAAGGTTGTTACAAAACTAAAAAAACCTAGAGACAAAGAAGATCTGAAGTTACTGCCCTTGGTAGCCACGGTTCCAAGATGTCAGCTTCGGAAGTGCAGCTGGACCAATGACCTTCTCCATTGCCATCCTTGAAACCTGGAAATCCAGCTTTTCAAAACGTATCTCCAATTCTGCTA
>LPNX011070698.1:87506-117779 GCA_001517045.1 Pseudotsuga menziesii | reverse complement strand
GCGAGAGGGATTCAACAAAGCCCCCCCCCCCCCGAGTTTGAATTAAGTCTTTATCCACAAATTCTAAGCGACGACCTCCTTCTTCATCAAGTGGAAACATGTAGCACTTATGAGCTCTCAACTTCCCATGAATATCTCAAAGCTCAGCCTCTAACGATAGGGGAAGGACAACTGGATTGAGCGACTCTGATCCAGAGGCCATGAGGATGATAAACCTTATAAACTAGAGAATAAAAGTTAATCTACCCTTCTGATACCAACAAACTAGACAATAATCTACAGTTTTGGGGAGATTATTTGCCGAGATAACACCTTTAAAATCACCTTCTGCACCCATTTTCCCCATAATTCCAAGTATAATTCATCACACAATCCACACGGGGGAGAGAGGAAAGCAGAGTATGCCAGTACAGAGTCCAGGGATGATTTTAAGGAACTATATTTATTTAAAAGTGTATAAATGTTGGCGAATATTAAGAATTCTTAAAACGCCAACTATAAAATTATTGGCGATATTTTTCAAAAAATATTTTAATTTCCAAGGATTTTATATCGTTTATATAATAATTTGGCGATTTTTAGGGTGAAATTTTTTTACCCCATCAAAATTGGGCGAAACAGGGCTTCAGAAAATGCAAAATGGCAAATCTTTTTTGGGAGAAAAACTTGGAAAAATAGCCCACTGGGCTAAAATTCGCCCCTAAAATCATCCCTGACAGAGTCATACTACAATCGATCTTACGCGAGGATCCTTTGGATGACATCGAGACTTTATGGTCTGTACTGAAGGCCCTGAGAAGGAGGTCCGCATGCCTCATGCCATGAGCCCGCATGCCACGAACCAACATGCCACGAGCCAACATGTGGGGATCCTTTAAGGGATGTTGCCACATAGCCATGCCACATAATAAGCTCTTCAAATTCATGTCCTATGGGATCGTAAAGGGGGGGAAGATCCCATTTAGGATAAGAATCCCTTTGCTCAAGGGGGTTGTGGCCTTTGCCGCAAAATCTGCCACTTCATTCAGATTTCTTAAAATGTGGAAAAAGTCTATATTGATGAAGGCTTTGGAAAGTCTCTGAATTTTCTTAATTATTTTCCGCAACTTCATCCGAGTAAAAAAGAGTTTGTCACTAGGGCTTGGATGATTAGCCTAAAGTCCCCAATCACAATGATTTTAGAGATGCCATGAGAATGAGCTTGAAGCTAGAGGGCTAAAGCTTCGGCTATGTTGTTTGTATATTCTCCGAGACCCCAAGAATATAACCATTCCTAAACTTCATCGGGGTCAAAGAGAAACCCTTCAAAGAGAAACCCTCCCCCTCTTGCCTCCCCTAAATAATATTTAATAATAATAATAATAATAATAATAATTATTATTATTATTAATGTGGTCTTCTTGGCCGACAAGGCATATGTGAATACCTCGCGATGCTACAATCCTCAACATGGATTTCATTAGATCTGGAGACTTTAAATGGATGATCCTATGGGTTGTGTTATGCATGATGATGAAGAGATTTATTCTTTGGATAGTGCATTGTGATGTTCTAATCACAATGTATTGTGCTTAAGTGTTGTAACAATGGCTTTAGACACCACCTTTCTCCTTGGAATACTATTTCCTTCTATCATTTCTTTTATGTTCTATAGTTCAAGGTAAATAGGTTCCCTAACATGAAATCATGCTTGAATCTCTAGTTTGATATCTCACTAGAACAAAACTACCATGCATCTACCAACTAGGAATACATGGACAAATTTAGGGGCAAAATTTGGCCCATGGGTTAATTTTCGATAAGTTTTTTCCAAAAAAATAGTCACCATTCTCCTTTGTTTTAATGATTCACCCAAATTCTTTAGGATAAAGTATTTACTCTAAACATCAACAAAAAATTCTAGCAAGTACATAAAATATTTAGAAATTTCAATAGTGTTACAAGAATACTGTGAGACATTTTATGGTTCGGATTTTAAGAATTGATAATTTGATATTGTTTTACCACTTTAAGATAAGTTTATATTCTTACAATTTTCAATGTATTATTTTTTTCATCACCACAATTCACTCTTTTTTACATTTTTTTAGCAATCTAGAAAACACGAGCTTTTGAACATTAGTTAAAGTTTTGCTTCAAAATTGCATTATGCCTATAATATCCATTTTTCCCCATAAAATTTGGGAATTCAGCACACCTATGAAAGATGCCCAACATCTAGAGCTTCTTTAAATATATTATTTAAGGTCTCTATAGCAACACCAACTTCCTTTCCTGGAATTGCAAAGCATGCAAAGTACTCACTACTTGTTGTTGCATAATCCAAAAAAACTAGTATATATGCAACATTGCCACTTAGAAACAATTTAGAGAGACACACTTCTCTAAAACTTATATTTGTGATATCATAATAACATTTGCACCAACATATTTGACTTAACCAAAATTGCACTCGATGTACCATGGATACCAACCATTGCAGTTCTATAGGAATTGTATGAGTTCACTATGCCTTTGCTGTATGAAATTCGCAATGAATCTCCTCATATTGCATATTCACATGTATTCATTACCTTTCACGACATAATTAAACATAGTTAATGTTGATCCAACAAATAAATACAAAAGTCTAGCATTTCCACACACCCTTAAAAATTTACAAGTTCTACATTGTTGATGGGTTCAAAGCCATTTTCGAAGGAGTTAAACACTGAACATGGCTCATACCTCTCAACTAATGTAATACAAGGATGCCATATATTTGTTCTAGGGGATGAAAGATTGGAAATATTTGTTATCACAACAGGAAAATTGTACTTCATAATTGGAATTATTGTTCGAGGGTGCAAAACATTTACCTGAAAATATGACTAAAAAACCCAATATGCATGGTAGAACATAAATTCGTACCCCAAAGTGCACAAATGTCAAATTTAGTTCAGATGTAGCATTCAAGGAAAAATTTAGGTGCAAAATTTATCCTTAGCTAGTTTTTAATTTTCTTTTAAAAATATTTGCTAATTTCCTCGTTAAAAAAAATGATTTGCCCAAATTGTAGAGAATAAATATATTTTACTCTAATCATCGCCATAATTGTCTAAAATTATATAAAATCAATAGAAATTTGAATATTTTAAGAAAAATATCGCCAACCATTTTATGGTTGAAAATTCAAGAATTAGAAAGATCTATGAAGGTTTCTACACTTTAAGAAAATTACGGATCCTTAAAATTTTCTATGGCAACATTACAAAAAAAATGGCCATGTTTAGGAAAAAGGAATAGATTGCAGGTTTACAATTTCCTAGGATTCCTGGTAAGTTAGTGCCTTCAATGTCACAACTTCACTGATTGCAGAATTACAAAACTAGAAAAATAAAGTTCGAGGAAAATGAACAGACAAAGACAAACAAGACAAGAAATACTCCATAGTTGGATTCAACATGAATGATGATCTTGTTTTAATTTAAAAATGGATGATACAAGAACTGCAATACTGTTTACGATGCAATAATATAGAAAGAAAAGTAATTCTAACGTTGAGGATTGGGTAACTCAGAAAGTAATGCCAATGATGCAGGTAAGAAAGAAAAGAAAAAAATCAAGTTTCCATGTACAATTTGTGTTGAAGGCCACCCTACGTATGAATGTACCAAGTTGGACAATGTTCACCATTACTTGAAGCATTGGGGGGTTGGTGTGGTAATCATCACCGTGGAAATCATTGTTGAACACCATTAATGCAATTAAACCTATGGATTCTGATATATTAACATTTGGCCTAGACTAGTCAGATTCGATGTTAGCTCACTTTATCACATTTTAGATCCAATTATCATAAGGATGGATGAAAATATTTTGATGCTTCCTCGATGAAGAAGACTCTACCCATGTCATGTCATTAACTTCCTGGAGAGCTTTGGCATGCACATAAATCCATCATCCACATTGTTGAAAGTTTTTAATGGTTAGTCTTTTAAACTATGCAGAACCACTGTTACTTTTGCAACCATGCTAGGGGATATACTAGTCTCAATTGAATTAGAAGTGGCATATGGACCTTTAGAATAAATTCTTCTTTTGGGATGAAGTTGGTCATAAGCGACAATGTTATCATACCTTTAGTTTTCAAGGTTATTCATTATCCCCATTAAGGAAAAATCATTACCATTGACTAGTTAGATTATTGTACACCCAAATCTAAAACCCACTAGGAATCGTCTATTCCATTTATTAGCGATTCTAAGGAAAATTTGGATATCATTGACATAGGTATGTTCACATATTCATCTTTTATTGGTAGTTTTACTCTACCCCCGCCATTTTTTCTACATATACACTTCCCCCATATTTATTGTATCTTTTTTCACCATTACAACCATGGACCAAGATCCATGGGTGCTACCTAGCATGAATGATATCAATACTATGGCAACAAGTATGCCTTTCCATTCACTCGAATGATCTTATCAACCAGTTCAATTACCTTTTGTAGAAATTAATCAAAATCTCCACCCGTAGGAGGAGAATAAAAATTAAAATCTATTTTGGTTGTTGATTCTCCTGCTACCAGTGATTCCTTATATATGGTTTTACTTTTGGATGAAGACATCATGGAATCATTGTCGAAGTATGATGAACCCAAGAACTTTGAAGAAACAATTTGGAAGGTAGGTCACATGTATAATTGGAAAAAAGGAAGGGATTGAAACCATATTTATTCAGGAACCAACAAAATTCATTTAAGCAAAGTAGTCCAACTCAAAATGGGTCCAGGATGACATAATCTGTTGGAAAAGGAACCAAGCAAAAACTAAAATGTCAAGGATGTGAAGGAAACCATATCTAGAAAGATTGTCCTCAATAGTGAGACATAATGAGGACTATATACAAATTATAGGAAGCAGGTATTGTGGAGGATGTAGCGAGGAATATTCCCAGAATATATACAACCTTGGACAATAGGCACATAAATCATCAGTCCAACATGATTGAGGTTGAAGGTAAAATTTCAAATCAACCTATTGTTATTCTTATTGATTCAAGAGGAAGTCATAGTTATATGGCTCCTAATTTAGATGAAAGATTTCATCTAAAGAAAAGTAGGCATGATAGATCATGGATGGTTTAGTTGGCCAATTAGACAAAAAGGAATATTAATGAATTAGTAAAGGGGTGTCTGTTGGATATGAATGGAATGAACACTTTTGTAGATTTGAGCATAATACCACTTGGTTCATATGATGTACTTATTGGGATATATTGGTTAGATGTGCACCATGTGGTAATATATTTTCATAACAAGTCAGTTACTTGTGTCGACGAAGAAGTGAAGAAAAATATAGTGAAAGGAATTTCAAATCCTATTTCCAGAAGAGAAATTTCATCCTCGCAATTGAAGAGATTCTTCAGAAAAGGATGTTAGTTGTATGTATATCATGTGGAAGAAACATAGAAGTGTAAAAGACCAACCTTGGAAGAATTTCCAATATTGCAATATTTTGCATATGTGTTTGAAGAAATACCAAGATTTCCACCTAAAAGAGATATTAATTTCTATATTGATTTGATTTCTATGGTTTTTGCAGTTTCCAAAGTTCCATACATAATTAGTACACCTAAGTTAAATGAGTTACAGATGCAGTTGGAAGAATTATTGAAGAAAGGGTATATGCACCCACATGTGTCTCATTATGGATTACCATTGCTAGTTGTAAATAAAAGGGATGGAACTATAAGGTTGTGTATTGACTTTAGGTATTTGAACAAGGTTACTATGAGGAATAAGTATCATCTTCCTATAACTGATGACTTGTTTGATCAACTAACAAGATATTTTTTTCTTTCTCAAAGATAGATTTGAGATCTGGTTACCATCAGGTGAGGATAAAATAATAATACATTAGTAAGATGGTTGTTATGAGTTTGTGGTGGTGCCATTTGGGTTAACAAATGCACCAGCTACATTTATGTGTTTAATGAATGGGACACTTATGAAGTATTTAAATAAGTTTGTCATTGTATTTCTAGATGATATTCTTATTTATTCAAAATCAAAAGAGGAGCATGGGGAACATATGCTATTGGTACTACAAGTATTAACAAAATGTCATCTTTATGCTAAACTGAGTAAATGTTCTTTCTATCATAGGAAAATTTGGGACATATCATCTATGAAGAAAGAATAACAGTGGATCCATACACGATAGAAGCTATTATGGGATTTCCTACAACCAAGAATGTATCAGATTAAGTAAGGTCATTAATGGGATTAGATGGGTACTACAAAATATTTATATAATTCTTCTCTAAAGTGGCACATCCAATTACATCATTGCAAAATAAAGGATTCAAGTTTCAGTGAACACCATAGTGTGAACAAATTTCCAACAGTTAAAGAGATTGCTCACCAGTACACCAATTCTCAAGGTTGATGATCCAAATGAATATTTTGTGGTATGTATAGATGCTTGTCAAGAAGGAAATGGTGGAGTCCTTATGCAAAATGGATGTTATTTTTTATGAATCTAGAAATCTTAAAGAGCATGAGAAAAAGAATTTTACACATGAATTAGAACTTGTTGCTATTGTGGATGCATTAAATATGTGGAGTCATAGGCATAAAATTTGAGTTGAGAACATAACATAGTGGGAAGAAGTATTTTTTTGGGGAAGCAAAATTTGAATGCAATACAAGCAATAGGGTTCAAATTTCCATGTGAGTTTGATTTTGACATCAAACATATTAAATGAAAAGAGAACAAGGTTGTTGATGCACTCAATAGAATAGCTCATGCCATGCATGCTTCAACCATTACTATGTGCAAATTAGATTTAAAAAACAAAATTATTGAGGTTGTCATCTCAGATGAACATTACTTTTAGGTAAAATAAGAAATACAACATGAAAATGTACAACATAAATATGAAGGTTACAGTTTGGAAGACGATGGAATTATTATATACAAAAGTAGAGTGTATGTTCCTAATTCATGGGAATTAAGGTAATTGGAAATAAATGATATGCATAATGTCTCTATACAAGGCCTCCTAGATACCAAAATACAATTGCAACAATAAGAATTCAATACTTTTGGCCAGGAATGAAGATATATATTGTCAAATATATTTCAAGGTGCATGTAATGTCAAAGAGTAAAGGTTGAGCATAGAAATCCATTGGGATTGATTCAACCGTTTCCAATACCTGAGTGGAAATGGGATAAGGTGAGCATTGAGTACTTCATCACTAAGTTTCCCAAGATGAAAAAGCATCATGATTCCATAATGGTTTTGGAGGATAAATTAACAAAGGCTACTCACTTTTTACCAGTCAAGTCAACTCATAAGGAAATTAATATAGAAAATATTTATATGAAAGATATTGTCATGTTACATGGGATACCTAAGAAAATAGTTTCAAAATTATCCAAACTTTACTTCAAAATTTTGGAATGGCCCACTCAATATAATTGGAACAAATCTGAATTTAAGCATAGCATATCATCCATAGACAAATGGGTAGACTAAGAGAGCCATGTTAAGAATGTATGTGATGGATCATCCATCAAAATGGGAAGAGTAACTGCATTTGGTAGAGTTTGCATATAAGAATGGATATCATGATTCTATGAAGATGATTCCATTTGAAGCCTTATATGGTAGAAAGTGGAATACTCTAGTCAGTTGGAATAATCTAGTTGATAGAGTAGTGACTGGGCCAAATTTTATTAAAGAGATGGAAGAGAAAATTGTTAAGATTAAGAAGAATTTGAAAATACAATAGGACAAATAGAAATTTATGCAGACAAAGGCATAATAGAAACATATTTTAAAGTGTATGATACCGTTTACATCAAGTTCATGCCAAAGAAGAGTTCCCTTAAATTGGGAATCTGTCCAAAGCTTGTAGCTTGATTTTGTGGGCCATTTGAAATTTTGGATAGGACAGGGAATGTAGCTTATGCATTAGCATTCCCTGCTTGTCTATGTGTGCATAATGTATCTCATGTCTCATTGTTAAATAAATATTGCATGATCCTACCCATTAATTGATTGTGATTTTATTCAAGTGGAATCAGAAGGAGTTATTACAATGAAAACATTGCATTTCCTCTATAAAAAAATTACATTGTTGAGGAACATGGCCATTAGACAGGTAAGGTCCAATGGACCCATTACAATACTAAAGAAGCAATGTGGGAGTTAGAGGATGTGATGTGGGAGGAACACCCACAATTATTTTGAAGTTTTGATAATAAAAAATTTAAATGTACATAGTGTTGATGATTCACAGAGGTATGTGCATAAATTAAGGGGAGGGGGAATGTAACACCCATTTTTACCATGGAATGTGATCATGCATATATTTATGTAAAAGGATAGAAGCCATAAACAAATGGTTCAAGGTGACCAAGCTATTGTAAATATGTACATTTTCAATATTAATATAAAATATTTGATGGGTGTAGAGGAAGAAGGATATAGAACATATGGGGGCTATGAATCTAGATGTTTGGAAGTGATAGTGGGGTATAGGAAATGACCCTAGTGGGATTTAGCATATATCCTCAGTCTTAGAAATTTAATCCAAATTTCCTAAACCATGATTAAGATCCATGCTTTGATTAAGCAATATTTAATTATCTTAAGAGGGGATTAAGAGGGGAAAAGTAGTCTCATGCAAGGAAGCCACATGGAAATATAAATCAATGCATATAAAAAGTGAAAATTTAGTGTGGGAGTCATTCACCCATTTCCTCCTTATGGGTGAAATCACCTTGGAATTTCCTTGAGACTAGTACATGAGAGAACGAGGACCAAAAGATACCATAGGCAAACTATTCATGCCATTGAACCTGGGGAGAAATTGGTTCTAAGGGAGTGTACACTTGTGAGAGGAACCTGGCCTACAGTTGTGTTCCCTGGAGTCCAAATTCAAATACTTCCTGTCCAACCTATCTTGGAGCGTTGGAAGGGAACTAGAGGCTTCCCGAGTGACTATTAGCTCGGAGAAGGGGGATTGATCCTTGCATTGTGCAGGTTAATGGGGAATGATAATAGGGGCTTGGGACAATTATGGAGGGGGTTTCTGTACTAGGGGGTTGCATGTGTGTGTTGGGATGTGCAAAGGAATTGAGGAAGACATTTTCCCTTGTGGATTGATAGCCCCAACTCAGGGGTGATCCATTCAAAGAAATATATGGCTTGACAAAGATCCTATGGTTGGGAGGAATGCACTTCATCTATTTCCAATTGGAGAATATTAAAAGATAAGTTCCTAGTTGTGTACGAATTCCATGTATATAGTTAGGTATACCTTTTATTTAATTTACTTTTATGTGATTATTTATGTGCACGGAATTGCTTGGAAGGGTATAAATGTTTCATTTTATATTTGCATGTGATTATATGCATATGTGTTGGTGATCAACTGTTTAAATTTTTTTGTATAATTGAATGAATTTCATGGTAAGATTGGTTAAAGAGACAAAATGATATCAATACCAAGGATTGGGTAGTTCCCTGTCATCCCAAAGGTACTGCCAAGCATGATAGGTACATTATATTCTATGTTATTTAACCTCATCTCTTCTAGTAGCAAAGATGCAACCACATCATCAATTATTAATGTGGTATTATTGCTTCCAATAGCCACGAGAAGGCCGTCCCATGAGTATGGAAAAGAACACAATAAATTTATGCATTTCTCCTCCTCTATGATTTTGATATCCATAGACAACAACTGACTAACAATAGTGTTGAACACATTCAAGTGCTCTGTTACCAAGTCACCCTCATTTTGTTTTTTGGAAGATATAAATTCTTCCAAAGAAACAACTTGTTAATTAGTGATTTCTGCTTGTACAAGTTCCCCAACTTATCCTAAAGTTTCTTTGCAATGTCTTCTCCTATAAAATTCAACAATATAGTATCTACTAAGCAAATATGAATTGTAATCCTTGCTTTTTGGTTGAGTTTTTGTCAATATTCCAATGACATACCTGTTGGAGTTTTTCTAGGGATAAAAACAATCCATTGTTCTTGATCTACAAGGAGATCCTCCATTTTGAGCTTCCAAAGATAAAATTATGGCCATACAAATTTTCAATTGATATCCTTGAACTATATTTGGCCATTCTAACTAAGAATAAATGTTCTAGGACTCCCACTGAAACTAGGTGTTCTCCATATCTAGAATCAAATTAAAACCCCTTAGAAACAAAGGTGTCACCTTGAATCCAAATATAGATATGACACCATGTCAAGGATTTCAATACCTTTTACAATGATTATGCATAATGATTATAACAGTTAGATATAACATAATTTAACATTGGCACAAACACAATCACATCATACATTAAAAAATTATCCTGGAAAACCCTTTATAGGGAAAAAATAGCAAACCAATGATATTTACCGCTCATCTATTAGTAACATTCTTCACCAATGTTTACAACAGTGATTTACTAGATTGAAACAACTCAAGCATGAATTCACTACACTATATTTATTCACTGTTTCCAATACACATAGCTTGGTTCATTACATTATATTTATAGATGCAACATACACACTAGCTCTTGATATCCAAGTTAGTTACAACTAACTGCTCCATTAATGGTGATCCATAACTTCCTAACTTATTACAATTTTTCTGTTACAATTGATTTGACTAATTCAACCTTATTCAACTTCCTGTTGAGCTTATTTTTGTTCAAGTGTTCATCAAATTCCTAACCTCTTTTAGGCTCGTCAACTTCCCTTCAACCAATCATGGTCATCAATCAACTGACTGTTCTAGACAAAGTGTCGACCATACTTCCATCGTATGTTGAATTCAATCCCAAACAACTTGTTAACCAGTCGACTATCTACTTCGAATATAACATGCAAAGAATATAACATACCCAACACATAATTTAACCTTCTTTCCAGTTTGGGTTATTTTGGATAGAGACAACAAGTTGGCACTCAAACTTGGTACATGATACACATCAGTCATCACACAATTATGACATTCAATCCTACCACAACCAACAATAGTAGGTGCATAATAAATTGTATGAAAGTTTTATTCTTCTACAACTTTACTTAATGAAGAAAAGAGAGAATCACCCATATCTGGTATGATGAGAATAACCAAAAGTGAGTATCCACTCTCTCCTAGAAGTGTTGGTGTGCAATGATTGATAATTATTAAGGGACAACGTACAATTATCTCCTTTACCTTGTGAAAATTGATGTTGCAATACAATGAAGCAAAAAGCCAACACCTCACCTTCAGGCTCTTGGCCTAATTATCCTCAAGATATTTTTTTTTCTTGCAAACCTTCTAGACATCTCTCACATTTCCATAGTATTGAGGGGTCTTCTTCTTCTTTCCTTTCTTATTCAATAGCTGATAATCATTGTCCTTTTAGTCAATTTGGTCAACAATCCTTATCATTGTAACCTCCATGATATTTCTTCTAGATGTATGACAAACTATTTCTCTGTAGTTTTGTCAACATTTTCTCTTAAGGAGATGGAATTATTGCTTATTTTCAAGTGTTCCTTCATTAATAAACTTTCCATATGCATTAATTAGTAAATAAAAAAAAGAATCAAAGGTATAGTCCTTAGTGTCTTATTTTCTGTATTCCCACCCAACATATAATGTCAGACATAAAACAACATAAGGTGTCTTCAAATTCACCAAGATCAATTCTATAAGCATAGTATATATCTTTATAAAATCTTGTCCACGTTCACCCAATTTGAATCGTAATTCCTTCACTTGAGAAAAATAGTATTCAATTGTATCAAAGGAGAGAATAAGAGAGAACAATGCTTCCTCTGTTTGTGTTACCACTTAAGTTGTACTTAGTCGGACTTCAGAATACCTTCGGAAGTGCTTGTTATACTATATCACATGTTCATACCCCATGGGGGAATTGTAATAAATGTTCTAGCATGATAGTGTCTGTAAAAGACTCGGTCTCTTAGACTTTATTTGTCAACCCGATCAGCCCAAGGTGTTTTTTCCCTTGGTTATTATTGGTTGTTGAATAAACGACTTATAATTTCTGAGTTTTTCACTCTATACCTCCAAACTTGGGGTGGTCGGCTTGGCATTTAGGCCTAATGAGGTTATTAGAGTCTATGTGTCAATGTATAAACATTCTAGGAATTATTTTTGAGTCATATGAACATGTCTAAGTCCCCCTAGGTTTTTAATTTTTTTTAATTTTTTAATTTTTTCAGTGTTTTTTTATTAAAATTTATTTTTTCCAAAACTTAGGCTATTTTTTAATAGTTTAATTGGAAAAATTGGTTTTGTAATAAAAGTGGGCTCGAAAGTCAGATTTAGTCATGTAGGTGCTCATTTTCAAGCTAAGAGCACCTAGTAAACCTATAGACCCATTATTTCCTAGTTTTGAGTAATTTTCCATCACTCAAGTCAGAAAACCCCAAAAAATCAATTATTGATTATTTTAATTAATAAATTGATGAATAATGGAGCAAATCCAAAATCCTAGATCAATAGATTCTCAGCTGATTTGATTGAAATCAGTCAGATCTGAACCAGATTGATTGGATCTGACAAATCCTTGATTGAAGGAGGTGATCTGGACAGATCCAGAGTTGATCTTCAACATCCTTTATGCGGAATTGTGCCCTCTCTCTCTCCTCCACATGTGTGGGCTCTCCTGAAAGCTCTATGGATTGATGTGTCAGTCTGTGGGTTGATGTGTCCGCTCAATCAGCCCCCCAATTGACAAGTAGGCTCAGTTCGGCTTCAGATCAGCATTGATTGACTCTCCTTCAGCTGCAGTGGTTTGTCTCTTTGGGATTTATGCCCCCCCTATGCTGGATCTCCTATTTTTTGTATAAATAAAGCTCAGGCTGCCTCTTCCAGGCTAGTTAGAGTTGGATTGAGGAGCTGTTGCCATTGTAATACTGCTATATTTTTATTGTGAATAAAGAATCTTTGGAGGCTATACCGGGTAGTGCATGTGTTTGTGTGGATTCCCAGCGTCATGCTGCTAATGTGGTAACTGCAATTTCCTTCCAATTTTTGTGCTGCTTTTGTTTTTTGGCTTCAAGGATTCGGTTGAATCAAGTAAGGGTGTAAACTAGGCAAGTTAGATTACTTGCTCGTGTTTATCCATATTATGTATGCTCAAGAATTTCAGTTATATGCTTAAATAAGATTATTTTTGCATGATCTTTCATTTTTGTTGCTTTATACATCTATATCCAGATCTCATGAAGTGTTGTGCAGGCTTGTGTTATCTAGTTGCAGGTTCCCGATTGGATGAAGGTGTGGATCAAGATTGATGCCATTCCTTATCCAATAAGCTCAAGAATCTGTCCCTTAGCGCTCCACAAAAGGGCCTCCTTTCAGCTTGTTCCATTCAAGCAACGAGCCGACCTTCTCTCCTCTTCTTCTCTTTTCTTTAAAAAATCAATTTGCTTACTTGGTTATTGTGTTCGAAAGATTTGTTATCATTTGGATCTGTTATATCAAAGTAAAATTTACATAGATCTGCTATTTCAAAGCTCATAGTCTAGATCTCAATTCTGAAAACTATCATTAGGCATTCTAGATCAAGCATAAGGAAATCGTCCGTTTTGCATGGCAAGTTAAAGAAAATCAGTAGGTTGCATGCTCTAGATTTCATTTTATATTTTAAAAAGATTAAATCCAGCAATCAGTGCATATTTCATTGGCTGCAAAAACAGCAATCCAAGATCCCAAGGAAAGCTTGCTTTCCTTGGTTCCCTTTTCACCTGTTTAGCTAGTTTTAACTTAGTCTTTTTTGAGTTAAGGTAGGCTGATCCAAAGGTACTCTTAAAGTGTTTTTGGGAATATGTTATTCTAACATTCTTGCTGGTTTTTATCAGGTGTAACATAAAATAAAAGAAGCTGCTGTTCAAAAGTGGCCTCGGGAGCGTTCAAATCCCCCCAGGGGTCTCCCCTTTCACTAAAATTTAAAATTTTTGGAGAGTTGTAAGATCTTGGTTTCATCCCGTAGAAGGAACAAGAGGTTTTTGATATTTCAGTTTGCTAATATTATAACCAATAATAATAAAAGGAAATCTTTTTTGAGTAGGCTCTTTCGGGCCCGCTCCCCATCCCCCAGGGGGGATCCGCGTCCGTTTCACTTTTTTGCATTTTTCCCTTTTTTTTAGTATTGACATGCAGGATTGTATAATTTGATATAATTTTGCATTATTCCATATTTTAATTTCAAAAGTAATCATACTAATTACCACACGACTTCTCGATTGACCTGCAAGGAGAAAGAGATGCGTGGTAGGATTAATTAGAAAACCAGCATTGTGTATCTTTGATTCCTTTTTCATCAATTGTTTCGTTAGCCATAATAAAATTAATCCCTCCTTGATTCCCCAATTGAGATCCACTTGGATCGAAAGAGGTTCCTGGAGGGTTTTCTTTTTTACAAGAACACCTATCTTAAAATTTACTAAAAATAACGAAGACTCTAGTGTGTATGCTCTATACTTGGCTGTGGTTCGTCCGATCAGTCAAGCTTCATCAAAAGCACTTGAGTGACTAGAATAATTAGGATTCACTCTCCCCAAATTGACAAACCATCAGGCAAAAATCCAACGCCTCGATCAAACCATTACAGTGGCAAAATACCCAAAGGAAGCGGGAACTACTAAAAAGTGACCTTGGGGAAGCATGGATCTGGAGACCTGGGAAAATCCTAGTATGGAAGAGGATCATTCAAAACTATTATATGATCATTCATAGTCATATCATTCAGATCCGTACAAAGGTATCAATAATGAAGACATTGAGAAGCAGTGTTGTGAAAAGACAGATGTGATGCAGTTAGTGGAAAATCAGTCTCAACTATCATCTTTACATATGGATTTTCCTTATGATTTGGAGCCGCTTGGGGCTTATATAATGAGTTATCATCCGATAAGCCTTGATGACCAGTATGATGGTGTAGTCAATCTGCCTCATCACTCTGATTTGTATATCAACCCTATCCAGTCATGGATAGAAGCAGCTTGTGCAAGCACATATTAGTTTGGGAAGCAATTTGATGAAGTATTATATTCTTATGATCTCCCATCCATCCCGCCCATTCCATATCATCACGCAGGTTTGCATTTTCCGAATAAGGTATCCTTACTTTGGTTGGTAACCAAAGACAAGGAATTTTTTTTTTATGTTAATAAAATGCTTAGGTGGTTACATTGGATTTCTCATTACACTTAACTCTTTTTTATATCATGCTTAGAGTAGGAAAATAAGCTCCTTGAAAAAGAGCATTTACTTTCCGCATTTTTTGTTTTTTACTTAACTATAATCAAACATTTTTCATTAGTTAGTTACATTTATTTTGTTTAAATAAATCAGCTTAATGGTTCATTTGGTTTTTTATGTAAAGCTTGTGCTATTGAGGTTTTCTTGTCAAGTTGAGATGTTTTTACAGGGTGTATAAACCAACGATTCTGGTGTTCTTGTATCCTCTCCTTGCCCTATGACCAGATCGAGCACACGTCCTGCAGTTGGAGCCATAATGTTGTACTTAGTGGTTTTTTATCAAGTGAGCTTGGTGAACCAGACGAAGATTTTTTGTTCGGACTTCATAAGACCTTCGGAAGTGCTTCTGGGAAGTGTTTGTTATACTATATCACATGTTCATACCCCATGCGGGAATTGTAATAAATGTTATAGCATGATAGTGTCTGTAAAAGACTCGATCTCTTAGACTTTATTTGTCAATCCGATCAGCCCAGGGTGTTTTTTCCCTTGGTTATTATTGGTTGTTGAATAAACGACTTATAATTTCTGAGTTTTTCACTCAATACCTGCAAAGTTGGGGTGGTCGGCTTGACATTTAGGCCTAATGAGGTTATTAGAGTCTATGTGTCAATGTATAAACATGCTAGGCATTATTTTCGAGTCATATGAACATGTCTAAATCCCCCTAGGTTTTTAATTTTTTAATTTTTTTAGTGTTTTTTAATAAAATTTAATTTTTCCAAAACTTAGGCTATTTTTTAATAGTTTAATTGGAAAAATTGGTTTTGTAATAAAAGTGGGCTCAGAAGTCAGATTCAGTCATGTAGGTGTTCATTTTCAAGCTAAGAGCACCTAGTAAACCTATAGACCCACTATTTCCTAGTTTTGAATGATTTTCCATCACTCAAGTCAGAAAACCCCAAAAAATCAATTATTGATTATTTTAATTAATAAATTGATGAATAATGGAGCAAATCCAAAATCCTAGATCAATGGATTCTTAGCTGATTTGATTGAAATCAGTCAGATCTGAACCAGATTGACTGGATCTAACAAATCCTTGACTGAAGGAGGTGATCTTCAACATCCTTTATGGGGAATTGCGCCCTCTCTCTCCTCCACATGTGTGGGCTCTCTTGGAAGCTTTGTGGATTGATGTGCTAGTCTATGGGTTGATGTGTCAGCTCAATCACCCCCCTAATTGACAAGTAGCCTCAGTTCGGCTTTAGATCATCATTGATTGACTCTCCTTCAGCTGCAGTGGTCTGTCTCCTTGGGATTTGTGCCCCCCTGGGATGGATCTCCTATTTTTTGTATAAATAAAGCTCAGACTGCCTCTTCCAAGCTAGTTAGAGTTGGATTGAGGAGTTGTTGTCATTGTAATACTGCTATATTTTTATTGTGAATAAAGAAGCTTTGGAGCCTATACCGTGTAGTGCATGTGTTTGTGTGGATTCCCAGCGTCATGCTGCTAATGTGGTAACTGCAATTTCCTTCCAATTTTTGTGCTGCTTTTGTTTTCTGGCTTCAAGGATTTGGTTGAATCAAGTAAGGGTGTAAACTAGGCAAGTTAGATTAATTGCTCTTGTTTATCCATATTATGTATGCTCAAGAATTTCAGTTATATGCTTAAATAATATTATTTTTGCATGATCTTTCATTTTTGTTGCTTTATACATCTATATCTAGATCTCACGAGGTGTTGTGCAGGCTTGTGTTATCTAGTTGCAGGTTCCCGATTGGATGAAGCAGTGGATCAAGATTGAATCCATTCCTTATCCAATAAGCTCAAGACTCTGTCCCTCAGCGCTCCACAAAAGGGCCTCCTTTAATCTTGTTCCATTCAAGCAACGAGCCAACCTTCTCTCATCTTCTTCTCTTTTCTTTAAAAAATCAATTTGCTTGCCTGGTTACTGTGTTCGAAATCTTTGTTATCATTTGGATCTGTTATATCAAAGTAAATTTTACATAGATCTGCTATTTCAAAGCTCATAGTCTAGATCTCAATTCTGAAAAGTATCATTAAGCATTCTAGATCTAGCATAAGGAAATCATCCGTTTTGCATGGCAAGTTAAAGAAAATCAGTAGGTTGCATGCTCTAGATTTCCTTTTATATTTTAAAAAGATTAAATCCAGCAATCATTGCATATTTCATTGGCTGCACAAATAGCAAGCCAAGATCCCAGGGAAAGCTTGCTTTCCTTTGTTCCTTTTTCACCCGTTTAGCTAGTTTTAACTTAGTCTTTTTTGAGTTAAGGTAGGCTGATACAAAGGTACTCTTAAAGTGATTTTGGGCATATGTTATTCTAAAATTATTGCTATTTTTTAGCATGTGTAACAGAAAATAAAAGAAGCTGCTGTTTGAAAGTGGCCTTGGGAGCGTTCAAATCCCCCAAGGGGTATCCCCTTTCACTAAAATTTAAAATTTTTGGAGAGTTGTAAGATCTTGGTTTCATCTCGTATAAGGACCAAGAGGTTTCTGATATTTTAGTTTTCGAATATTGTAACCAATAATAATATAAGGAAATCTTTTTTGAGTAGGCTCTTTCGAGCCCGCTCCCCATCCCCCCAGGGGAGATCCGCGTCTGTTTCACTTTTTTGCATTTTTCCCTTTTTTTTAGTACTGACATGCAGGATTGTATACTTATATATAATTTTGCATTATTCCATATTTTAATTTCAAAAGTAATCATACTACTTACCCCACGACTTCCCGATTGACCCGTAAGGGGAAAGAGATGTGTGGTAGGATTAATTAGAAAACCGGCGTTGTGTAACTTTGATTCCTTTTTCATCAATTGTTTCATTAGCCATAATAAAATTAATCCCTCCTTGATTCTCCAATTGAGATCCACTTGGATCGAAAGAGGTTCCTAGAGGGTTTTCTTTTTAACAAGAACACCTATCTTAAAATTTACTAAAAATAACGAAGACTCCAGTGTGTATGCTCTGTACATGGCTGTGATTCGTCCGATAAGTCAAGCTGCACCAAAAGCACTTGAGTGACTAGAATAATTAGGATTCACTCTCCCCAAATTGACAAACCATTAGGCAAAAATCCAACGCCTCGATCAAACCATTACGGTGGCAAAATACCCAAAGGAAGTGGGAACTCCTGAAAAGTGACATTGGGGCGCCGATCTCTATTACACCTTTGGGTGCATTATGAACAATAGCCTCAGAGACTCCATTCGACCCACATATTCCTTGCGGGTAACCGTCACGGTTTAGTTTTGGACATAATTCAAGTACCCCCTGGGTATATCTGGAGTCCCCTCGCCTGAGTTAAATTAATCATCTTCTTACATTAATTTAAAATTAACCAAGATACAATTGCACAACATTCATTCCAGCACTTGCAAGCACTCTTAATTGTTTTTCGACTCCATTTTCAAGGCACTGGTCAACTGTTTATTTCTTTCAATCTATATGTGATTGGGTGTCATTTTCGTGCTTACTTGTGATTATCTCATCATGTTATTTGTTGTTTGCAATTGTTAAATCGAAATTCCTAAAAAACTTACTCTTTAATACCATCATCATACTAAATAATTTTGCCTTAGTAACTTAATAGGGTCTACCCCCCTTGGCTTCGTTAGGAGTTGAGCCTAAACGGAGGAGTCAAGAACAAGGTGACAACCTTGACTCGAGACTTGCCCCCAAGGACACACCAAGTGGCTTGAAGATTTTTGCCACGTAACCCATGTGTGTGAAAGGCGGGAACAGTTTGCATAACCTGAATTTTGTCAATCTTGTCAAATAGAGTCTTTGAATTCTTCCAAACTTGATTCAGATAGTAAAACCTTTTTTGTACAGAACTGAATCTCCGTAGAGATATAGGATTTCATAACTCATATAGCCTCATTTGTATTTCTATTCATTATGAACTTGTCATGTTCATCCTTACATTCACAAATTGTAGTTCTTATAAACTACCAAAGCAATTTAATCTTGAACAATATTTCAACATATTATGCTGACATGATATAATTATGGCCATCCATAACGATGGGTTCTTTATTAGAACTCATACTCAATTTTTAAAATGGTTATCCAATCCTTAAGCCAAAACTTGAGTCACTTTACTTGAGAAATACAACTTGATTAGAGCATGTATCCGAACAATCAACTCCAAAGTGACTTTTAGACAACAAGCTAAGTCTTAAACCACAACTTTGATACAATGTTAGAGAACTAGTGAATTGAAAAAGTGAAGGACAATGAATTCCAAGGAGAGGCGATGTCGATATATTTTGTTCTAGTAGTAAAACACAAGTAAGAATAGTTCAAGATATATAAGGAATAGTCAACACATTATATGGGATTGATAGACCAATCCATATGATCGTTTATATAACCCAAATCACAAATAACTCCTACAAAATAAGGAAGATATAGTCAACATTGATCATCCTAAGAATGCCCAAATATCCATCTTTTCTACCTCAATTATATGAACCAATTCACTTGGTCAAGGCCATTATTACAGCTTAACAAGTTAACGTCCTACTCAAGTGTCCAAATAACCTTCAACTAGTGGCAAGATTACACCAACTATGTTCAAGAGATGGGATGACACTACCTTATCCTATGACCACGCATCACAACCATACAAGAAGTAGGAGTTATCCATACCACATGACATAGTGTAAGCATTTTGAAAATGACAATAAGTAAGATACACAATTGAGTATTAAAGTCAAAAGTGTCCACTGACATAGTATATAAAGTGTAAAGTTTATAACTATGTGAAAGGTATTTCTTTAATGAAATAATATTGCTACAAATCATTTGTCCCTATGAAAATTTTCTACATTTATGGTTGTATCAAGAAAAATGTTTTCACATTTCACATTCATCACTCATTCCTTTAATTCCCTTTCTAAGATCATTCTCCCACTCACCTATGATTTTCCAGTGATTGACACCCTTTTATTAGTGATTTCTTCCAATGACATTTGTATCATTTTCAAGCCTTCACGCTCAATAAAAATGTTTTTTTAACAATCTTATATTACAATGTATTTGACTTCTCATTAGATCAAAAAGTTATAAACTTTCAATTCTTCAGAGTCGACAAGTAGATGGGGCAATTTAGCAAACAAATTAATGAGAAAGAAAGTGATATGTTGGGTTGCTTGATTCATAGCACTTTCTCCTATTGAAATCATGAAATTTGGATATGTCATCATTGAACTTATAAAAAAAAATCACATAATTATTATCGTTTTCTCGTGCAAATTTAATTACTTATGCATTGTCTTGTTTAGAGCGTCAAATACCCTTACCTCTATGAACCATGATTATTCAACCTAATTTAGGCTTCGATTCAAGTCCATGGAAATGCATGTTTTATTATTATGTCCCCAACAAGGGGATATATATAAATGGCAAAGGTGAATTAATTTGTGTGTACAGGATTGATTTTTTATCCTAGCTAAAGTTAAACTTAAAACTTAAAACTATTTATTTTAATTGATTTTTTTATAATATTTTTTTTTCACTGTGATTGGATGGTATGTTGTAATGTCAGCCTCGTGGAATGGTGTCTAGCACCCAACCATGTGCTGACATCATCTTGCATTTATGAGAAAATTGCTCAAGTCATATTCACACGAGTTGCATTAATGTTGGTTCCTTGTATCTAGGTTAAAGGGAGATTAATTGAGTTTAATGCACTTGATAGAGTTTTTTGATGTGTGGAAAAAGATATTAATGTCATTTGATGACTCAAAATGGCAATAATGGATTTGTAAGCGTGGTAATTATTAATATTAATTTATAAACATATATTTGTATTTCTTATTACATTTGTAAGAGGAAGCACGTTACATTTCATTAAATGTTCTTGTTTTTCAATATATAATCGTTTATGCTGCTATAAACAGAGAGACAATCCTCAAGTACAATGGATCCACTATCCAATTAATCAGTATATAATATTTTGTCTTGCGTTTTGGTTGTTTTTTATCCCACGCTAAAGATCATGACCAAATAAAAAAGAGATATTTACCTAGGGTTATTTGAGAATATATCCAGTCAGGAATAGGATGGAGGAACGAGTGGAAAAGAAAAGGGTTTAATGCCCCCACAGGTCAAGGTGTCCATTACTGTCAAGGGGTCAAATCTGCGATGTAGAGGCAAATTTTCAGTTGAAAAAAAAAAAAAAAAAGATGGAGGAAACGAGTAGGTGGTTGTTGTACAATTTAATGGACGAGTAGGTGGTTGTTGTACAGTATTTATGTAAATTTGTTTTGAAATATATGCAATCCACCATGGACATGAGGACTGCTGATTCTCGTGAAGTCCTATTAGTGAGTTATGTTGTCATTGAAATTATTGTCATTCTTTTAGACATTCGGTGATAAAAACTCCCTGCTCATGCAGTTACCCACGTTATTGAAGCAATCCATTGGCATATTTGGTAGAAAAAATTCCATTGAATTCCTAGTGTATCTTGTTATTGGGTAGCATACACTTTTTCATCATAAATCATCCTCGGAAAGGCATATAGAATACGGGTCAAGCAATCTCATCCTTTTGAACTTGTATATTGGATTATACCATGGATTATCGTATGAAATTTCAACGTAAAATGGATGGACCGGTTTTAATTTCGCCTCTTGAAGTTTTAATCTATGGATTAGAGTAAGAGATTTGGGATTTTAACAATTTTATTTTTGACAAATGTCAAAACCACTTTGGAAAAATCAGGATATACGCGAGTTCCATATCCAGTACCGTTGGTAAATGGGAATCGAGATAATTAGGTGTCAAGAAATTAATAACAAATTTCAATGTTAACTAAATGCAATCATTTATGTTTTTAAGTCAGGAAAGACAGAAAATAGGATCCGAGGCATCGTCATCCCTCAAATCTTTGGAAACCCAAGCATGGGAGTCAATATTAAAAAATCACGCACTCAGTGGGCGTTGTGTGTAGAAACAAGTCCGTGATGATCACGAAATTCATTGCCTGTCACTACTTAACGCCATCACTGACCCACTATCTTTAGAATTTGACAGATAAATTCAAGCATTACCTTCTCCTTCAATCAACATTCTGCCTATTGTGCGCCATCGTTTTACAATTTTAGTTTTCTACCATTAAGTTTGAGAGGCATATAATTTGGTGTCAAGAAGTCGAGAGGCATATAATTTGGTATCAAGAAGCTATTAGGTATGCTTTCCAAATATACCCATCGGTTTCTTTTTGTTGGTCTGTTTTGGTTTTAGTGTAAATTCAATGGGGTTATTTTCTTCAAATTGGCCATGCAATTATATAGCTAGTAGTTAACGCATTTTGTTTCCAATTGTTGAATGAACTGAAATGCACTCTTGAATTCTGAGTATGTATCTAATCTATACTTCAATATATAATCATTTCTGTTATTTGAATATAATCCTTTCTGCCTCCTCATAGCAGTGTTTTTGTGGGTGTTTGTAAGGTAATAGATTCTTTAAGAAATTTTTTATATTGTTCTCTGCAAATTCTCATTACTTACGATGGGTGGAGGGTATCCGTCTCTGAGTGGGATGGAGGAGGAAATGTTGTGTTCACCTGAATACTTTGGCACATGCATTTCAGTTTGCAGAGAAGAAGCCGAGGACAACTCTGTTTCATCTAAAATTAGAGAAGAAACATCTTGTGAGCCTCAAATTTTCACTTATGTTGATACCATATGGTGGCGAATGAAGCCTTATGGTGGAGGACTTGACGTCCTTACGACTTGATTATTCCAATGTGATGCAATACACAATTGGAAACTATTCAAAAGCCATTCTAGATGAGGCACTGGATTCACAACTACTAACAATTATGATAAGTAACCAAGAGCCAAGTGAATTGATGAATTTGACAGTTGAAAATCCTCCAGAATTTATTCCAGATGAGACTAATGATTCAATACCAGAAATAGTAATCCCCACTAATCAATCTCCAAGTGCAATAATGAATTTCGAAAGCCTTCCACTTGAGTTACTGAACTAGACTGCTGTTGGTCAAGTCTCAAGCAAGTATTCGGATGCCTCTTTCTTCCAAGTTATGAATATTGTGTCTAACAAGCAACAATTGAGCTTTGTAGAGAAGGCCCATCTTCCAGAAGCGCAGATTCTGCGTCTTTACAATTGAGTTGTACCCAATGATTCGCAAAACCAATGTCCCTATATCATAATTGATTTTAACTCCTTGAATAAACCATCCCTGCCGAAAATGGGCTTCTATGGGGACAAATGAACGATGGGTAGAATATTGAAAGAGATGGTTGTTGTAGATCATTCCATTCATGAGAAAATGGAGGAAGGCAAGTTTGAACCAGGTTTGTACGTTGGTCTTTTGAAGCATGTCATAATTGTTTTCTATTGGCATCAAGGTACCCATCTCAAAAATGCATTAAGAAAACATGTTTCTCGCAATTTCATACGGTATGTGGTTGTTTTGTGTGAAGATGTTTTTTTGTGCGTTGAAGTGAATAACCTTCTTGAAGCTCTGTTTGATTCTGTCGCCAACATTTCTCATAGATTAAAACGAACTCAGAGGCTCAAGATAAGTCATGTCCAAAATTCTGAAAAATGATGTTAAGGTTTCGACTAGCTTCAACGTAAACATTGGAATGAATATCAGTATGGCTCCTCCTGAAGATCTGGAAATATCCAAACATACATTGTTCTTTGCCGAAGGATATCACAGATGTGATTTTCTCATTGCTAATTATAAACGGCCAAGAAAGCATTTTAGTACTCAATTAAAAAAGGTTAATGCTAGTGCACTTGGGTTTGAGTTGGAGCAAATGTGCAAAGAATATGATCTTGAATTCAGGAGTTTGGTCAATGAGACTTTGTTTCTCTTTTAAATCATTCTGAATTTTCAGAGTTCCAGAGTTATATAGACTTGCAGAATTCCATCCAAGGTCGTGTTAAATGACAACTAAACTAATGTGTTTATGGGAGGTTTTTCATTAAGGGTGTTTACGGGGAGTTTCTCATAACGGGCATAACCGACAACGGTTTACTCATGTAACTTATTTCATGAAGTATATAGTGCATGGTTGGGATACATAATGTATTGAGTTGTAATGAGCTTCAATACTTTGCCAGCGTGGATGTTTCCCTTCTGAGGTTTTACTGTAAGACTAAATTTAGAAATTCAGTTTTACGTTGTCCATATGAAGAGACGGGTTCTTGGCAGCCGTTTCTATTTCTCCTACTCCGATGGACAGGTGGAGAATAAGTGTCATGGGGAAACTGGTCCTCTCTCTGCCTATAAATGATCCTTTCAGAATACCCATCAGACAAGCTGAAGGAACGCATTGGTGCAGGAGAGAGAAACCGTTTCATGTTCTGTGCTTGGAAAAATTTCTTCAATACGTTTCTGGAAAAACGCAGCAGGGGCAGAGGTGTCTGGATTCAGTCTGAAGTTGCACAGATGGAGCAAGGTATTACGAATCTTGCTGTTCATATTCCGCTGTTTATTTATTGCTAATGAAAGGAAAGTTTCAGATTCTTAACGTAATAACATTGGTATCAGAGCCTGAGTTTTTTTTTAAACTTTCCTTTGATTTGTGTGTACGCTCAGCTAGGGTTTATCGAAACTTTTTCACTCTGTTTCTTTATATTTTTGAATGATAAGGGGGATGAGTTCACTGGGCTCCATTACTAGGGTTTATCAACTCTATGGAAGAATGGCTAAGGGCTTTGGTATTTGGGCGTTCGCTACCGGGGTTTTGGCATTTCCAGGGTTTTGCTAGTAGATAACTTGCGATTTCATGGTTAGTTGCGTGGGCCGCCCATTACTGTCTCGAGCTAAACGTTTTACTATTTTTCCTTTTTATGGATTTTTTTTTTTGCAAGGAGTATTTACATTTTGGTTTCGATCTTTTTCTTTCATTTGAAATATTTGGGTGGGTCAGGACACGGCAATAAAGGAATTATACGAGATGGCTTAGTACTTGGTTAATCGCACTAGCGAATCGAGGCACTGGTTGATGTTTAACTGGATCCATACCAATCTTTTGAGTACAGCAGGTTCCACAAGTTTTCTGACCGAAAACCCTTCATGGTGATCATTCACCACTATTTACAGATTTTACATTTTTTTAAAACTTGGCCAAAACTAATATGTATCTGTGATCGTTTTGCTATTAATCACCTATATGTGAATTTTTATTAAATTGGACAACAGGCTTTTAATTTCAAGAAATGTTCAAAACACTCTTTCGGTCTATCTGCTGCTATTTGTTTGAGTTTACTGCTGTTATTTTGGTGCTTTCGGTTTAAAACTTTTGACAAACAGTTTAGCTACAGCTGTTATGATACCCTTGGAATGTCCCCTCTTAGTGTTGGTATGAACTTGTATTGACTACTGATATGTTTTAAAGTATTCTTGGTTTAAGACTTTTGTCAAACAGTTCACCATAGCCACAAAGCTTAGCTCACTACAGAAATTTTATTGAACATAAATTACCCTTAAAGCAATTGATAACGATTCCTTATCAGCTGTTATATGGCATACTGGGACAATTGAGATCTGATATTTTATTAAATTTCTCTGTCACATTAAAATGCTTTCTTTTGCCATAGTGAATGATGACAGAACTCTATTGTTGAATCAATATGCAGAGTCTTTACATTGATCTAAGGTCTATATTAAGATACGGTTTGGCAACCACCAAAGTGGTTCAACCGGAAAGACTCATAGATGTTAAGTCAAATTATCAAAATTTAATACTTGTTTCCCTTGGTATTAAGAATGACTCTGCAAATCGCAATTATTTAGTCACAAGAATATTAGGTTGGCCCAAAGGTGCACCAATTTTGAAAGACTATTTAATTGGAATAGGATGATTGATGGGTATTCACAATTGAGGCAAGTACGGATACTCAAAGGTAACGTACTTACTTAGTTGTAAATATTTTATCAAACAGTCCTATTAGGTGGTAAAAGGAAATCACCATAATTGTCAATAGATTACCATAAGATTAGCCCAAAGGTAGGTCACGGTGATACTATTTACTATTGTTTAACCATGATTTTCAAATTGCTTATAACTCTTAGCATTAATATCACATAACGTGTATTTATGTTGCAGTATCAGTTCCCATTTCGTTGCATTCGCATGCCTCTTCTGTCTCGCTCTTGAATGGAATGAATTTCTCAGATTGGAAAGAACAGGTTCAGTTTCACCTTGGTGTTCTGGATCTGGATGTAGCACTTGAATCTGCAAAACCAGCTGCTATTACTAGTAACAGTAGTACAGAAGAAAAATATGCATTCAAAGCATGGGAAAAATCGAATAAACTGAGCCTTAAGTTCATGCGAATGACTGTAGCAAACAACATTAAGTCAACTCTTCCTACTACTGAGAATGCTAAAGAATTCCTGAAATCTATGGAAGAGCATTTCAAAACTTTTGACAAGTCTCTTGCTGGGACACTAATGGCTAAGCTTACCACCATGAAGTTTGATGGTACGCGTGGAATGCATGAGCATGTCCTTGAAATGACAAACTTGGCTGCTCAATTAAAGACTCTTGAGATGAACGTGGATGAATTCTTTCTTGTGCAATTCATTTTAAACTCCTTGCCTCCTCAGTATGGGCCATTTCAGATTCACTATAACACTATTAAGGATAAGTGGAATGTGAATGAGTTGGCCAGTATGCTCAATCAAGAAGAGGCAAGACTTAAGCAACATGGACAACATTCAGTTCATTTCATCACTCAAGGAGCCGAAAGGAAGGGGAAAAAGCCTAGAAAGGGCATGAAGCGAACACCATCCAAGGCACATGAGCCTAATCAAGGTTCTCAGGCTTATCAGAAGACAAGAAACAGTGATAAGTGTCACTTCTGTAAAAAGTCAGGACACTATCAGAAAGACTGTCTGAAACGTAAGGAATGGTTCGAAAAGAAAGGTATGAATTTCATTTCTGTTTGTTTTGAATCAAACCTAACTGAAGTTCTTTCTAATACTTGGTGGATTGACTCTGGGGCTACTACTCATGTTTCTAATACCATGCAGGGATTCCTTACAACCCAAACCACAAATCCAAGTCAGAATTTTCTATTCATGGGAAATCGGGCTAAAGCTCAAGTCGAAGCCATTGGGACTTATCGTTTATTTCTAGATTCTGGTTATCATTTGGATTTGTCTCAGACTCTTTATGTTCCTTCTATTTCCAGAAATTTAATTTCCTTGTCTAGACTTGACATCGATGGTTACTCCTGTAATTTTGGAAATAAAAGTTTCAGTTTGTTTAAGAATACCTCTTTTGTTGGTTCGTGCATTCTTTCTGATGGTTTATACAAATTAAAACTTGATAATCAATTTGCTGAAACTATTCTTACCTTGCATCATAATGTTGGTATTAAACGTAGTCTCACGAATGAAAATTCCTCATACTTGTGGCATAAAAGGCTGGGACATATTTCCAGAGAAAGGTTACTTAGATTAGTAAAAGATGGGATTCTCTTGAACCTAGATTTTTCTGATCTTGGAATGTGTGTAGATTGTATTAAAGGAAAACAAATAAAACACACCAGAAAAAGTGCCACAAGAAGTACTGAGCTTCTTGAGATTATCCATACAGACATTTGTGGGCCTTTTGACAATCCATCTTTTGGTGGAGAAAAGTATTTTATCACCTTTATTGATGATTTTTCACGTTATGGTTATGTCTACTTGCTGCATGAAAAATCTCAATCGGTGGATGCCCTTGAGGTATATATCACTGAGGTTGAAAGACAATTAGATAGAAAGGTGAAAATCATTAGATCTGATAGAGGTGGTGAATACTATGGAAAGTATGATGAAACAGGGCAGTGCCCTGGCCCATTTGCTAAAATCCTTGAAAAGCACGGCATATGTGCACAGTATACTATGCCTGGAACGCCACAGCAGAATGGTGTAGCTGAAAGGCGTAATCGTACTTTAATGGATATGGTTAGGAGTATGTTAAGTAATTCCAATTTACCCAAATCATTATGGATGTATGCTCTTAAGACCGCTGTATACTTATTAAATCGGGTTCCTAGTAAGTCAGTTCCAAAAACCCCTTTTGAACTGTGGACAGGAAGGAAACCGAGTTTAAGACACCTGCATGTTTGGGGATGTCCAACAGAGGTTAGATTGTATAATCCACATGAAAAGAAATTGGATTTTAGAATGATCAGTGGTTACTTTATTGGTTACCCTGAAAAATCCAAAGGGTATAGGTTTTATTGCTCTAATCACAGTACGAGAATTGTAGAGACCGGTCATGCCAGATTCATTGAAAATGGTGGGAGTGATAAATTACAAAATGTGGTTATCCAAGAAGTTAGGGTACAAGTTCCTGTACCTATGGCTTCAAAGGAAATTGTTGTTCCTATCATTGATGAACAACAAATTAATGAACCACCACTCCATAATGAGGCTGTCACTAATGAACCCATAATAGATGGACCACAAGAAGTGGTATTAAGGAGATCTCAAAGGGATAGGAGGTCTGCTATTTCAGATGATTATGTGGTTTATCTACAAGAATCTGATTTTGATATAGGAACATGTAAGGATCCGGTTTCATTTTCACAAGCCATAGAAAGTAATGATTCTGCTAAATGGATTAATGCCATGAATGATGAATTGAAATCAATGGACCAAAATGAAGTCTGGGATCTCGTTGAATTGCCCGAAGGGTACAAGAAAGTTGGTTGTAAGTGGGTTTTAAGACCAAATGCGACTCTAAGGGTAATATCGAACGATATAAAGCTAGACTTGTGGCCAAGGGTTTCACTCAGAAAGGAGGCATTGATTATAGAGAGACCTTCTCTCCTGTGTCCAAGAAAGACTCACTTAGAATCATTATGGCATTGGTAGCTCATTATGATTTAGAACTGCACCAAATGGATGTGAAAACTGCTTTTCTGAATGAGAATTTGGAGGAAGACGTCTATATGGATCAACCTGAAGGTTTCTCCATTAAGGGAAAAGAACACCTGGCTTGCAAACTCAAGAAATCAATATATGGGCTTAAACAAGCTTCCTGGCAATGGTATCTTAAGTTTCATAATACCATTACCCCTTTTGGATTTAAGGAAAACACTGTTGATCGATGTATATATCTGAAGGTTAGTGGGAGTAAATTTATATTTTTGGCCCTGTATGTTGATGACATATTGCTTGCCACCAGTGATCTTGGTTTATTACGCGAAACGAAAAAGTTTCTCTCTATGAATTTTGAAATGAAAGATATGGGTGAGGCATCTTACGTGATAGGAATTGAAATATTCCGGGATCGATCACGTAGAATGCTAGGATTGTCTCAGAAGGCTTATATCGAAAGAGTTCTAGAGAGATTCGGAATGGATAAATGTTCAGCTGGTGATGCCCCTATTCAGAAAGGGGATAAATTCAGCCTTATGCAATGTCCGCAGAATGAATGGGAACGAAAACAGATGGAAAGAATTCCTTATGCTTCTGCAGTAGGAAGTTTAATGTATGCACAGACTTGCACTAGGCCAGACATCAGTTTTGCAGTAGGTATGCTGGGAAGATACCAAATTAATCCTGGATTGGAACACTGGAAAGCTGCAAAGAAAGTGATGAGGTACTTGCAGGGAACGAAGGATTACATGCTCACATTTAGGAGGTCTGATAATCTAGAGGTGATTGGCTACTCAGACTCAGATTTTGCTGGATGTGTTGACAGTAGGAAGTCTACTTTTGGCTATTTGTTCCTATTAGCCGGAGGAGCAATATTACGGAAAAGTGCGAAGCAAACCATCACTGCTTCATCCACTATGGAAGCTGAATTTGTGGCATGCTTTGAGGCCACGGTTCATGGATTGTGGCTGTGAAATTTTATCTCAGGACTTGGGGTTGTGGACTCTATTGCCAAGCCGCTGAGGATTTACTGTGATAATGCCCCAGCTGTATTCTTCTCTAAAAATGACAGGTATTCTAATGGTGCTAAACACATGGAACTGAAATACTTTGCCGTTAAAGAAGAAGTTCAGAAAGA